>JARHVA010010127.1:0-215640 GCA_037957365.1 Torreya grandis
CTTAGCCAAAAAGGGAACTCAACTTAATTTAGGTATGAAACCCTCTCCTAAGCATTGATCATTGATACTAGGGGGTGGTTATTCCCAAAATAAAGGTCAGGTGGTCACTTCATATAATGGTGATTGGGGAATTGAAAGAGAAAGAGTTTGAATATTCAATCCTTTTCAAGTTCTTTTGTCTATAGTGTTTCCTTGAGTGATATAATTATTAAGAAGGATTTTATATTTCTCATTACAAAAAAAATCACAAGTTATCCATTTATCACACAAACCATGGCCTTAGATACATATATACAAAATACCAATCTCTTCCAAAGATCTTGGCTTATAACATATATCCAAATCTACTTAATGGAATATTCAATTGCCTTAATAGTTTACCAATACAAAAATCCCTCAAATATTTTCCAAATTATTATAGGAACCTAATATATCTCAAATTTTTACCTTTTATAGGGTGTCTTTTAGCCCTCTCACTTGATCTATACAATAGGATTAGTCCTAATTCGTGGGTGACCTCTAAATGGACTAAACCTCTATATTTGGGCTAGCTTCCTTGATGCTTCACCCAAGCTACTACTAAACTATTCAATTTCTCAAAAAAGGGAAAAGAGAGTTGTTATAAATCCTAAATAAGGTGATGAACCAAATTGATTTACCACTACCAACCAACTATATCATGTGCACATGTAGACCATGAGACTAATATGAACATACACTACTCTCAATCTGAATCTCTTACATCAAAATTTCAATGTGGAGGTTTTGATAAATTCTTAGGCTAGGAGGACTAATCAAGAGGTATAAAATGACACTAATTAATAAATAAACACACTCAACCCTTACACTTTACTTAAACACTTCAAATTAACTACAAGATAAGCTTTCAAACTGCATATAGGTGTTAGAATATGACCCCATGTCAAGGAAGACTAAGAAAAATCACTGTAAAAATAACAACCATCCATACATACACACTATGTTTAGTCATAGAAGGAGGTAAAAATATTATTATTATTGATCAAAGGCATATAAATGATTAGGTATTTACCACACTCAAGTGGAGGATCCATAACAAGCCATTCAAGATTGCATATATAGGAGAGAGTGAGGAGAGAGGAGAGAGAGAGAGAGAGAGAGAGAGAGAGAGAGAGGGAGAGAGAGAGAGAGGAGAGAGGAGAGAGAGAGAGAGAGAGAGAGAGAGAGAGAGAGAGAGAGAGAGAGAGAGAGAGAGAGAGAGAGAGAGAGAGAGAGAGAGGAGAGAGAGAGAGAGAGAGAGAGAGAGAGAGAGAGAGAGAGAGAGAGAGAGAGAGAGATCAATGAAAAGTGTCATCTCCTGCAAAAATAATTTACAAGAAAGAATATTGTAAATAGTTATTTATTAATCTTATCATCAACATGTGTATGCTTGGTCTGATGAAATTCTTCTCAAGGTGATGTGGAGTTACTTTATTTTCATGGTGACCTCATTGATTTGCTTTGAAAATACCCATTTGAGATCATTGTAGGTTGACAAGTCATATTCATAGAGTTTAATTGATTGAATTTCATTATACATATGTTGATTACCCCAATCAAATCATATTTACACACTTATTTTGTAATATCTCATCATTCACATGTTTTATTTCTATGCAAGCCTATTCATTGTAGCACTATTTTAGTACAAAACACCTTGGTTTGAGATATATAGACAATTTAAAAGAAAAATAAAGTCATATTTTATCATCTGATATCACCTTAAAATTAATTCACTTAAAATTTCATGATCTAACTCTCAAGGTGGACTATTTTTTATCTCTCCATATTTGCCAATTAGGCCTAATACAAGCCCTCAATGATGGAGACTATAAAAGGCCTATAGTACCATTACAAACCTTTAAAATAATTTAGGGGATATGAAATTAGGTATATTGGCCAAGTTTAAAATCATTTTAGTGAATAGAATATAATTTATGCAAATTTTTCTCTTTTTATCCCTAATTTGCATATGTATAGGCTTGAGGAGGCTGAGGGATTACAAAAATTCATTTTTTTGTCTCAAGAGTGTTTCAAGGAAAAATAATGCCTATGTAGGGTCTTTAACATCATTACTAAACTCTTTCAAGTGTTGATTGTCTTTTTTTCAATCCTTTGACCCTCTAAACAAGCCAAAAAGGAACAAACTGTGTGAAAAAAGGACCATGTAGGAATCTATAGGTGTTCTTGGTAACTTGGACCATCCTATACTATTTTAAAATTTCCATTATGGTCTCTTATGTCCTCCATAACCTTCTTCTATTAGCATAAAATCACCAATTCAATGTAGACCTTGCATCTTTCCTTGGATTCTTGACAATAGGCTTGCAAAGAGAAGCCTCCTAGAAAGTTTGTAAGGTGTTATTAGGGTTTAATATTCATTGAGGTTTAATGAGTTTCATTCATTGATAATATTTGTTTTAGTTCCTCAAACATTTCTAATATCTCCTCATGTTACATCCCAATTTCACTAAAACCCTGGCTGATGTTTTGGCATAGGTTTGCAACTTTTCACCAAATAGAGATTCTTGCCTCCATTTGCTTAAATTAAAAACACTTCTATCACCTTATTTGGTGTTATTTATACTCAATGTACAATTCTAACCACATGTACATTCCAAAACATGAAATTTCTTATCACTTTTCTGACTGAATCATTAATTTAAGCATCAATGTTATAGAGGTTATTAGACTTTGTAGGCATTCAAAGGTGCTTTGGTGATTTTGGAGAGTGTTATGAAGGTGTAAAGAAGCTTTAGAACCTACGATTTAACTCACAAATGTGTTTAATTCTTTTATAATCCTCTAACACCTACATTTAATTATGTAACCTAGCATTAAATGGAAATTTCTTACCTCAAGGTTACCCAAAAGTATTAGGTGAGGTTGAAGAATCATATGGAAGGGTTGTACATACCTCCAAAATCACTTCCCATATACATTTATGCTTCCAAAAAGATTCCAAAATTCCATTCCAAGGAAAATATTGAGCTAGTAGGGGTTTTGTAGGGTTTAAAACCACCCTAAATTCTTAGAAATTATTCATAAATCTTATCCCTTTAAACTCCTAACTAATGCATGGAATATCAAACTCATTAAGGCCTCAATATTTGGTCAAGAGCTTAATACCTTGCCTTATCTCTCATATCCTTACCAAGCATATAAAAATGGTAATTATGAGCTTGCCAAGAGCTCGATGGGAGAATAAATATATTTTTCCTCTATTTGGATCTAAAACACCCTCAAATTCCTATATTTAGACATATAGGGGATGGAGGAAGCCATAATAGGTCTAGAAGTGATCTTTACTCTACAATCATTCAATCACCCCTTGAAAAACTTTCTTTTACCACTAGAACTGCCATGTTCTACTTTGGAACTTGATTAAACTAAACCAACAAGTGTTCCTTGGGCTTCCTCACACCTGTATGAATTTGGGATAATGTTCCATAACTTCCCTATACTTTAAAATTACCACTTTCCTACAATACTCCTTTTTGAACATTGTAAATGATAAAAAAAACAATTCAAAATGAGTTACAACATTAATAAGGAATATTTGAATTCTTTAAAGCACTTGTATGGACCAAGAAAGCATGACATGACCTAGACATGAGTTAAATGACATAACAAAGACCTCTAAACTTTTGACACTCTTTGAAACAACTTGACTAGGATAAGTCATGAATATAGAAACATGATACTAGAAAGAACAATTACCTTAAGGGTAAGTGCACCAACTTGGGGGACAAAAAAGGTTCTACCCATGGACTTGATTTTTCTAAAATTTTAAAAATGTGAACTTCTACAGATAATTAGATATGGCTACACTCAAATTTGAATATGGTATAAAAAAATGAATTGTATAATTTTGATTCTAGTTTCCAAAAAGTATTTTTTTTTAAATTGTTAAGTATAAATAGGTCAAACATCTAAAATTTGAAGAGGACCTCCTATTTTTCTTAAGAAAATTTTAATTGTACCATTCTATGCGACCCACCATTTTTTGAGAATCAATTAATATTGTTAGAAACCCTTTGGTGAATATTTATATTAGCTCTTCTAGTGTGATACAAACTTTTTTAAATATTTTTTTGATGAATATATTTTTTAATTAATTTTAAAATTAAGCATATCCTAAAAACTAACAAAAAAATGGATAGTTGTTCATGTGACCCACCTTAACTACCTAAAAAAATGATTATTTTTTAATGTGTGTAGAATTAGGCCTAGTTTATTATCATTTAATTTTTTTTTCATTTAGATCAGATAAAAACAAATTAGATAAACATGAATAGGCATATATGGGTGAGGCATCTAGTGGCCTAAAAAAGGTGTTGTTAAAAATAAATATAGTTTGAATTCTTAAAATAGCCCAAAAAATATAAAAATCATATATTTAGAAAGAGGCCAGTGTGATCGTTATAATGGTAATAATTTTTCAAATTTTGATGTTGAAATCCATAGCATATTTGAGAATTGAAGTTGAAATTTGTTGGTTTTTCTAAAAACTCTTGATTTTGACTGTATATAGACTCTGCCAAGCCTTTGGTTTAGAAATCCAAGCCATTTATAAGCCTAAAAGCTTAGTTTAAAATTTAAATTTAAGTAATGTGTACGTTTTTATATAAAATTTATGCATTATATAACACAAAAAATAATGCATACATGGTATATAACACTTACACATTATATAACACATACTCATTTCTTTGACATAAAATGAAACAAACTAATTTTGTGTTTGTTATGAGGGAAAGGTCCCATTAGCCATGCATCCTTATAGGGTGAATGCCAAATTTCATGTTTCTTATAGGGGAAAGGTCCCATTAGCTTTGGATAGTGAATTAAGGTGCCATAACATCGCATTAGACTTTAAAATCTTTACTCATTTCAAGATGTCATATTAGCTACTTATAACTAAGGTTTCAAGGTCTAACACATTACACATTTGACAATATAACTAATTTTATTACAAAAGGTCATAAAATGCATTTTTAAAACCTATGATCAAAACTTAACCTTTAGTGTACCAATCATTGTGCATTAGAGTATCAATACTTGACTCTTACTTATCAAGATGTGATTGGTTACTCTTAATTTTATAGAGTAAATGTTGAACAAGTATTAGATACTACATGTTCATCTTCTACTATACTTTAATATAAATATACACACCAATATGTTTCATCAATATAACACATGTGAACAAAAGCCTTATTTGATAATTGAAACATGCACAACTATTTGGATCTTTCCCCTAGTAGGACAAGGATATACCTTACCACCTTACTTGCCTAAAATCCTACTTTCCCTTACATTTTGTGTTTCTTATTGATATAATCCTACTTGCCTAAAATCCTATCTTACCCTTTTGTTTTTTTCTTTGATGTCTTTGATTAGACCCCTTTGTTTATAAATTTTTAAATAAATTTTTTAAAGTGGCAAACCCATTGAATTGGAATATGTAGTATAGATAATTTTGTGTAAGTAGAAATAAGAATTGAGCCCTTGGTGTAACAATGCATCTCTTTGATATCTATTTTAAGAATGCTATCTAATGTGTTGGTCCTCAAAAATGTTCCTCATTTTTCAGACAACATATGACTATTTTGGTCTTGCATAACCAAAATTTTCTTCCCCCTTTTCAAATTTTGCTCTGAGCTTTCAAATTCTTCATTATTTGAGCTTTTTCAGTAAAGGGACTAGTAGGTTCAGTGAGTTTGAACAAAAATATTCATCGACAAACACCAGCAACAAGTTTAACATCTCTGGCAAGAGTTAAGCACTTCATCGGGTCCAATTGTTCAACGCCTGATCGGTTCAACGCACTGGGTTCAAAAGTTCAAAGACTGCCTCAATTATGGAGAGAAACGCGCATGATGGAAGGAGTTCATTAGAACGTGCCATGTGTCGTCATCCAAATCTCACTAAACTTTGTTTCCAAGAATTGGTGGATATTGCCATGTGTCCCTATTGAAAATCAGCAGAAGCCTCCAAGTGTCAATACCGTAGTCTCTTCTTCTTGCTTCTTGTTTTTATAAAGATCATGGTGTGCCCAAAGATGAGTGACTAAGCGAAGTGGAAAGCACCAAGTGTCTACATCCGCATGACTAACAAGAGCATTTAGACCATGCCACGTGCCCCTTACAGAGATTCACGGAGGTTGACAAGTGTCTTCATCCATGTGATTACTAAAGTGAGTCCTGACTGGTTCTATAAGTATTTCTAGAGGGTTGTGGAAGCTGCCAAGTGTCGTGAGCTGAGACACAGTTTCGAATAAGGCTACATAGTGTGGAACCTGCTACATATCCTGACCTAATGCAACAAAAGTTGCGTGTCGACATCCACATCATATCAAAAAATGACCATAGCAAGTGAAAAACACACAAGAGAGTAGCTGGAAAGAATGATGGGCCTATAAACGTCAAAATCATCTCAACAAAGTGTCTGTTGATTTTGCAAACTTAAAGCGTGAACTCAAATGAATTCACAGACTTAAAGGAGTGGAAATGTCATGTGTCACTACCAAAGAGTGTAGAAGCTGCCACGTGTCCTCTTTCACAAGACTCTCAAAAGGTGCTTGAAGCTTATATAAACTTAGTGGATGCTACCACGTGTCCTACCTATTTTAGGTACAGAACACACCACGTATCACTTATTACAAATAGCAAAACTTGCCACTTGTCAAAGACGTAGAAAGGCCCCCCCAAAAGATATAGGAAAGAAGAGCTATAAAGAGCATAGAAGCACTTAAGCAGTGAAGAGAGGAGCGAGACCAAAGGATCAGAAATATCTTTGAAAGAGTTATTTCCAATAGGTGAAATAGTGGATTGAGTAGACTTTTGAGCACACCAAACCAAAGACACGGCCTATTTTCTTCCATGAAATAAAGATGAATGGATGGCTATGCAGACATCAGAGGGGATAGACCAGATGATCCAGACTCGAGAGAAGACATATGGGATGAAATGGCATGCAATAGTTAAGACAAATGCCCTATTTTCAATGCAGTCCTTTGACAACCTTGAAAATGCATTCAAGGCATTGAATGCAATGCATGGGCTGACATGAAAATCAACCACCCAAGTCTTTCTTGGGGGCTATATATTTTAATCTCTCATTTGTTGTAAGGGAGATCTTCCCCTTACCAAGAAGCAAAACTTTTCCCATTTTGAAAGGCATTACTAAGACTTTGAGCTCAGGTTGTAATTTCATTTTCCTTGTTATTTGAATGAGAAAGCAAGTTTTTCCAGACTTTGTGTTATTTTGACTTGTGTCATCTAGAGGTGTCCTTATTCATTTAATTTGGTAGGTAGAATTAGTGAAGGTAGTAGGGAAGGTGTCCTGAAGGCCCACTGTGGAGAGACTTTGTGCCCCCATAAGTACCTTCAGTGTGTTTGCATTTTCCTTTCCTATGTAAAGAGCCTTAGGATGACTTTGTGCCCCCATTTTTCTTCATGTTATACTCTTTGGGCAGTCGAGGTGGAGACTTTGTGCTACATTTCAAGCTGTTGGTTACTCTGCACCTTTGGTTACCTATTACCAGAAAGAGTCTTATTGTTTGCAAGAACAAGTACTTCTGAAAGAAGAGAAGTGCCTTCTATTGCCTCACTAGGATTTCTACTATTTAGAAAGGAATCTAGCTCTTGGCTAAAAGTTGCTTCTAAAAGAAGAGAATCACCTTCCCCATCACCCAGTATTTCTCTTCTATTTGTCAACATCATCTCTAAAAAAAGAGAGATGGATGGTTTATCCTACCCCCTGTGTCTTACTTTCTACATATATATATAATATATAGCCTGCATCTCTTGCATATCTATAGGGAACCTCCCCTTGATGAGAGGAGAGATTTGTCCCCTGCTGATGTAGTAAACCTGCATTTCTAGCCGACTGATCTCCCTATGCTATGGTGATAGGAACTATTTTGGTCACCAGTTAGCTGGCCAACAAAATATTCACCCAATAGTTTTTGCTGACTCCACTAGGGATTTGAACAAGTAGTCCCTACCCTTATCCATTACATAGTCTAGCGACTCCGTTTCATGTCTTACCCATTATCATTATAGCCTTACCATCTCCATTACATTATTTGGTCTGCAAAACTAGAGCCACTGGGAAGAATGTGCATTTTGAAGCCTCAAGCTTCAACTTGAAGCAGTTTCGGTCCCTTTTTCATTTGAAATCTGGTAACTCCACACTACACAAGAAACTAGAGATCTAAGAGTGTTTTGGCCCCGTGTTTGAGTTGGCACAATAGAGCAATTTTGATTTGTTTCCTCCACTGCCTTTCCTCCAATGATCTAAGAGTCTTCCTCCTAACCTGATTGGGTCACCAACACAAGGTAGAGCTTCTTTTTTTTGTTGATAATAGTGCCCTACCTATAAACACCCCACCAAGATTTATTATCCCCACTTTTCATAATCCAATCATGGCAGCTCGGGGCCCTTGGGGTAACACATTTGGACCACTCAACCTTACTCCACCTCTACATGAGCTTCCATGTAGCTCAAGGAAAAACTTCCCCAAATTCTTTGGTGATGGAAAATTTCACCCTGATGAACACATTATTGCCTTCTCTATAGCATGCAGCTTAATCGACGTGGAATTTGAAGATATAGCAATTAGGCTATTTGTAGAAACTCTACAAGGTGCTACTGCAGGCTGGTTCTACCACCTATAGGCTGGGTCAGTAACTGATTGAGACACACTAAAGTCCATATTTGAAGCCAGGTTTAAACTTGCTGAAGATGCACATGCCTTGTTAACACAGCTAACACAGATGAAAAAGGAATCCCACGAACCCATGAGGGATTTCATAGCTAAATTCAACAAGTTAAGGAACCAGATTCCAACTGTAGCTCAACCCATGCTAGAGAATCTCAAGTGCTTTTTCATCAACTCACAGCTTCCTGAAGTAAGTTTTCTATTGAGGTGAGCTGGCCCTATAGATTTAACATTAGTTCAAAATTTGGCTACTGAGATCGAATATGATCTTATTCTGGTAGGTAAGATCAGAAAAGACCCTAGTAAAAATAGATTCTCTTCATCTAATGAAGGCTCTTCTATAGGCATACAAATCCTATGGTGCAGAAATTGACAAATGAAATGATAGCTTTGAAGAGACAAATATCACAACGAATGTCATCCTCTTCTATATACCAAGATGCCCCAAGGAGGACATTCCCCAATTAAGGATACCAAGGCGATGCTACTAAGGATTGATGGTAGGCCAATCATCTTCCTCCCCCACAGAGGAATATCACCCTTGAAGCCCCTTCAACTAACTCAATAGTTGGATATCTAAAAATGGAGCATGCTTCCCCTTTCCAACCTAAGACTGAGCCAGAAAATGACATTAATCTCTTCATTGAGGAAGAAGAAGAATTAGCTAGAGACTCCGTCATTGGTTACCTAAATTATCAGGATGAACCCAGAAGTGAGGGGAATGCAGCTGAGGGATCATATGCCATATTCACTTGGTCCCAAAAATAGTCAACCCGACAAGCTAATAAAGAGAAGACAGAGGAGCAACCTCAGCCACTAGTTTCAATTGCTAAGCGAAGAACCACTCTACCCTTCCAACCAAAGGACCTGATGACTGTTGAAAAGGTACGTACCCCAAGCATCTCTGTACCATCTACTTCAAATTCACAAACTAGCCCTCTCCATCCCAAAAACCAAAAGAGTGAACTCCCATCCTCTGTCCCTAGTCTAATTCAGACATTTGACATAATTAAGCATGTCAAAAAGACTAAAATTCAAATATCTGAATTTGAATTTCTACAAGCCCATCTTGAACAGTTGGACAGGTTGGCGAAATGTGTGAAAGGTATAGCCATCCCTATAGGATAAGAAATTTTGAGGGTAACTCATGATCCCCCAAAGAATGCATCTACCTAGAATAATCTTGTTGTGACTCCTCCAATTGCTCCTAGGAAAATAGAACCTTTCTATGTTTCCTTGTTAATAAACGGTCACAAGTTGAGCAACTGCATTATCGATTCTAGTGCATCTGATAACATCATGCCTGCTAAAGTGGCAAAATCTCTTGGTCTCACATTGACTAAAACTTTTGGGAGATGTTTCTCCATGGAGAACAAATAAGTACCACTATTGGAGCAAATCAAAGATGCCCAATTTGCATTTGCAACATTCCCTGACAAGAGGATCAAGATGACAGTTCTGGTAGCTGACATCCCAGCCGCATATGGCATTTTTCTTGGATAGAACTTTTGCAAGGATGTCGATGGAGAATTGAGCATGGACTTGTCCCAGGTGAGATCCCTGTGAAAGGTATGATGTAGAGGTTGCTTCCTGAGGGAGAGGTAAAGTACGTGGTCACCCAAACGTCAGCCCCTATGACTCAAATTTTGTTTGAGTTCTCAGGCAGGGGTAATTATTTTTTGACCACAAAAGAGGTTCATAAAGAGCTTGATAAAGCCCTTGAGAATGTTAACCAAAAAATTGGTCTAGATGAAACAATGACAAGTGGACTTGATAGTGCCAATCAGTGGCAGGTGTCAAATGAAGACAATCAAATCAAGTGCTGGATGGAAATAGAAGAGCAACCAATTATGGTAGCTGACCATGCTATTGTGCATCATAATCAAGAAAAGGAGCTCTTCTCTAAGAAAACAAAGATTTGTGGTTTTCAGATCAAAAGACAAGTCTTTTTGTGGGGCAAGAGGAGAAAATAAAAGGAAAGGCATAAAAAATTATTTTCCTGATGGAGAGTTCCATTCACACATCATCAATTCTGGGGAGAAAATGGCCTCTTGCTAGTTTATCAGGACAGAGCGTCATCGTCACTACCTCTAAAGGGGAAACATCTGAGGTGCTTTAATTCTTGAAGTACCAAATAAATTCACCTGTATATTTGTATATTCTTTAGCTTTGTTTTTTTTCATTTTGTTTTCATTTTTGGAGCCTTTCTTTTTGGGTAGCATGACTCTGTAGCCCAATGGCATGCTTCTAAGGCACTAGAGATTCTAGATTCTACTCCCTTCAATCAATTTTTGCAACAAAAGGAAGTTCCCCAACTAAAGCCACCTATTGGTCCTCAAAAATGTTCCTCATTTTTCAGACAACATATGACTATTTTGGTCTTGCATAACCAAAATTGTCTTCCTCCTTTTCAAATTTTGCTTTGAGCTTTCAAATTCTTCATTATTTGAGCTTTTTCAGTAAAGGGACTAACAAGTTCAGTGGGTTTAAACAAAAATCTTCATCGACAAACACCAGCAGCAAGTTTAACATCTCTGGCAAGAGTTAAGCGCTTCATCAGGTCTAATTGTTCAATGCCCGATTGGTTCAATGCACCGGGTTCAAAAGTTCAAAGACTACCTCAGTTATGGAGAGAAACACGAATGACGGAAGGAGTTCATCAGAATGTGCCATGTGTCTTCATCTGAATCTCACTAAACTTTATTTCTGAGAATTGGTAGATATTACCATGTGTCCCTATTGAAGATCAACAGATGCCTCCAAGTGTCAATACCGTAGTCTCTTCCTCTTGCTTCTTGTTTTTATAAAGATCATGGTGTGCCCAAAGATGAGTGACTAAGCGAAGCAGGAAACACCAAGTGTCTACATCCATGTGACTAACAAGAGCATTTAGACCATGCCATGTGCCCCTTATAGAAATTCAAAGAGGTTGACAAGTGTCTTCCTCCGCGTGATTACTAAAGTGAGTCCTGACTACTTTCGTAAGTATTTCTAGAGGGTTGCAAAAGCTGCCAAGTGTCACGAGCTAAGACACAGTTTTGAATGAGGCTACATAATGCAAAACTTGTTGCGTATCCCAACCCAATGTAGCAAAAGTTGCCACGTGTCTGCATCCACGTCACAACAAAAAATGACCATAGCAAGTGAGAAAGGCATGAGAGAGTTTCTAGGAAGAAACACGGGCCCATAAATGTCAAAATCATCTCAACAAAGTGTCTGCTGATTTTGCAGACTTAAAGCGTGAACTTGAATGCATTCACAGACTTAAAGGAGTGGAACATGTCACGTGTCACTGCTAAAGAGTGCGGAAGCCACCACGTGTTCTCTTTCATAAGACTCTTAAAAGGTGTTTGAAGCTTCTATAAACTTAGCGGATGCTACCACGTGTCCTACTTGTTTCAGCTGTGGAACATCCCATGTATCACTTATTGCAAATAGTGAAACTTGCCACTTGTCAAAGATGCAAAAAGGCCCCCCCAAAAGACATAGGCAAGAAGAGCTATAAAGAGCATAGAAGTGCTTAAGCAGTGAAGAGAGGAGTGAGACCAAAGGATCAGAAATATCTTCGAAAGAGTTATTTCCAATAGGTGAAATAGTGGATCGAGTAGACTTTTGAGCACACCAAACCAAGGACACAGCCTATTTTCTTCCATGAAATAAAGATGAATGGATGGCTGCGCAGACATTAGAGGGGATAGACCAGATGATCCAGACTCGGGAGAAGACATATGGGATGAAATGGCACACAATAGTTAAGACAACTGCCCTATTTTTAATGCAGTCCTTTGAAAAACTTGAAAATGCATTCAAGGCATTGAATGTATGGCATGGGCCAACTTATGAAAATCAAGCACCCAATTCTTTCTTGGGGGTTATATATTGTAATCTCTCATTTGTTGTAAGGGAGATCTTCCCCTTACCAAGAAGCAAAACTCTACCCATTTTGAAAGGCATTACTAAGACTTTGAGCTCAGGTTGTAATTTCATTTTCCTTATTATTTGAATGAGAAAGTAGGTTTTTCTAGACTTTGTGTTGTTCTGACTTGTGTCATCTGGAGGTGTCCTTATTCATTTAATTTGGTAGGTAGAATTAGTGAAGGTAGTAGGGAAGGTGTCCTGAAGGCCCACTGTGGAGAGACTTTGTGCCCCCATAAGTACCTTCAGTGTGTTTGCATTTTCCTTTCCTGTGTAAAGAGCCTTGGGATGACTTTATGCCCCCATTGTTCTTCAAGTTATACTCTTTGGACAGTTGAGGTGGAGACTTTGCACTACATTTTAGGCTATTGGTTACTCTGTACCTTTGGTTACCTGTTACCAGAAAGAGTCTTTTTGTTTGCAAGAACAAGCACTTCTGAAAGAAGAGAAGTGCCTTCTATTGCCTCACCAAGATTTCTCCTATTTAGGAAGGAATCTGGCTCTTGGCTGAAAGTTGCTTCTAAAAGAAGAGAAGCACCTTCCCCATCACCCAGTATTTCTCTTCTATTTTTCGGTATCATCTCTGAAAGAAGAGAGATGGATGGTTTATCCTACCCCATGTGTCTTACTTTCTACATATATATATATATATATATATATATATATATATATATATATATATATATATATATATATATATATATATATATATATATATAGTATATAGCCTCCTGCATCTCTTGCATATCTATAGGGAACCTCCCCTTGATGAGAGGAGAGATTTGCCCCTTACTAATGTAGTAAACCTGCACATCTGGCCAACTAATCTCCCTATGATGTGGTGATAGGAACTATTTTGGTCACTAGTTAGCTGGCTGACAAAATATTCACCCAACATAATGGAGCCCAATACATGTGAATCATGTCTTGGATTATCCCAAAATAATTCCTAAAATATGTTGAATAAAATCCCTTAAGTTTCCTCCAAGGTCACTTAGTGCATCTAATTTAATAGGTGCATTTTGAGGTCCCAATTGAAAGTCTAAAAAGAGTCTTCTATTTTTACAATTATTTAAGTTTAATTCCCATAATGTATTAAAATACATTATTCAAATTTTACCTAAAATTAAGATCTCTTGTGAAAATATGGTTAATCCTCCATTCTATGCACCTCCTTCATCTACCCCTCCATCACACATGGGATAACCATCAACCACTCCATCCATTCCCACATCATCTAAAGAGTGTGTCTTTGACATGGGATTATTCCTAACCATACCATGGTTGTAACAATTACAATCTCAAAAAAAATCTAGACAACACGTGATGCTTATCAATACTATAGAGTTTTATACCTTACTATGTAATTGGGATGGTAAGATATGAAAGTAGGAAGATGGACCTACAATGTATTTACATGTTAATTTCTTAAATAGTTTGGTCAAGTTGGGTACGCATTTTTTTATATATAAGATGTGGTTTTTTTATCTCAATAAACTTGAAATGGTCACATGCATCCATTAGTCATGATGTGGTAAATTAATATGTTATTTTAAGATGATATGCCTAGTGATGAATGTATAGCTTAGAAAATATCTAAATGCACTAGGGACTTTGTTCAAAACCATTAAGGGATGTCATAGACCTGGCATTAACCAAGTATGACATATGTATAAGTTACCCTATCTCAAACTCTATTGAACTTATTCAAGATACATTAAACCTATGATAATGTCCCCTAAATCTAAGACCTACTTCCCCTTAGGGATGATGTTGAGCAAAGAGACCCAATAATTATTTATGTGGATGATGAATTTCTCACCTCATATAGATGGTTGATTATAATTGAATATCAATGTGCACCCCCTCATCAAATGTTTCAAGATTATATATATATTTTTACATATATCTTCAATCATCTTGTTCATATTTCATTGTAATGAGCTTAAAACTTATGGTGTGGATTGCAATAAAGTATAATATGTCTCATAATTCTTGCTTCAAATTAGGATTTGAGGTTGAGGCTTGTCCATTACTAAATTATGTTATCTCCTATGTGTAGGACTTAATATGAATGTAAGTTTTGGGATCTCTAGAGGTAATTTAAGGAAGTGGGATATAAATAATTTGAATACATACATGTAGAAAAATGATAATGTTCGGTGCTTGCTTGAAATTTGAATGGGACCTTAAAGGGCTCTACATGATAATTTTCATATAGTAATGGCAAGTTTGAGGTTTGCACCATGTGAATTATTTACTAGACATGAGTTAATTGGATCGATGCCAATATTTAAACATTATTGGATTTTATGCATGTATGATAAATTTTTGAATAGGCCTTAGTTGGATTGGTTGGCTTAGTGATAAAAAATGTCTAAGTATCAAAGATGTACATATCTGATAAATCTAACACTTCTCTAGGTGTACTATACCTACACATGTGGAAATATTTGATTAGATTGGGCATCTTGAGGCTTTGACAAATCTGATTCTTTTAGGACAAGTGATAGTTAGATCTCTAACACAAATATATATGTGTAAAAGATACACACATGCATACATATCTAATTGGATTGGGCCTCAAAGGGATATGATATTTTGCTCTTTAAAGCTTCTAAGATCCAACACCTCTAATAGTGTTGACACTTCTAAGCATGTACAAGGTATACATGGTGATATGTAATTGAATTTGGCCTCTTGGGGCATTTTCAACTCTAAGAATTCCAATACTTGATGCATCTCTAATAGATTTAACACTTTTGGGTGTATGAGGTACACACATGGCACATCAAGGTTCAATTATAGGGGAAATTCAATCGAGGAGGCATGTGAGGCCAATTTGAACCCCTTCTTGGCATAACTATAAGTTTATGATATATATGATTTGGGAAAAAATTAAGTACAATTTTATCTATCATGAATTGAACCAATTAGTCGATTAGTTCAATAAGGGATGTGATTTGGGAAAAATTGAGCCCCTAAACCAAATTTATGGCCCAATCAATTGTATAATCTAGATGCAGCATGTATGAATTAACTGACCCTAATTTATTCAAAAATGCAAATACAAATGCAAATATGCCCAATTTCAACCCATTGAACCTAAATTGGAGAGTAAAATGTGATTGAAATGGCTAAATTAGGTCACTTTTCATGACACATTGATCCTAAACCCTATTTTTATCACTTGAACATGTATGTAGATCCCCTAAACCCTAATTTTATGACATATACACATGTACAAACCTATTACACTAAACCGCTAACCTTAAATCCTAATTTTATAACTAACACAAACCATAAGTTCCTTGTTTTCATCACAAATTCATGAATGTGATTAGTGCTAATTTGTGAACCTATTATTCACCTAGTTTTGTAAGGAACTATGATGGGATTTTGGGAAAAATTAGCTCATTTTGTATTACATATTGAGTTTTATTACATCATTCATTAGTATTATTACTTCATAGTCTTATCAAGAGTCTTATTGCATCATGTATTAGATATTTATGCATCATATTGGGGATTTATGCATCATATTGAGCCTTATGACATCATATGATAGCCTAATTACATCATATTGAGCTTTATTACATCATATAATAGCCTAATTACATCATATGATGTAAATCATATTGGAGATTTATTTCATACATGATAGTCTTATTGCATCACATGATAGTCTTATTACATCACATGATAGTCTTATTACATCATATTGAGCCTTATTACATGATATGATAGTGTTTTTACAACATTTGATAGTCTTATTGTATCATATTAGGGATTTATGCATCATATTATAGTCTTATTGATTGTTATTACATCTTAATATAGTATTATAATGGAAAAAATACCTAAATATGAGCCTTTTTGCTTGTTTTTATAGTATATGCCTATTCTTCAAGGAACGTGTATGTGTTATAGAAACACGTATGAATTCCTATAATGTGTACATGTTCTTTGAATTAAAAATAAAAACTCACTTTTTAATTTCTGTTTTTATCCCTAATCAATATTATTATCCCCACAGACATTCCCTACATACTCTACATACTTTCTTGGTTGTAGTTTTTTTTGGATCCCACATTTGAAGTACTTTCTTGGTTACATTTGTCAAAGTGGGATCTAGTTCACATTTAGGGAGGAGGAAGAAGTTGAAGAATAAAAAATTGGATCAATAGAAGAGTTGAGAGAAAAAAGACAAGGTATGAATTCAAGTAATTCATTTTAGACAAGGTACAAACACTAACCCTGATGAGCCAAATTCCTTAGATAATAAGGCAATTGACAACAATCAATTAAATAATGATGAAATTTATAATAATGAATTAAATTATGATGTAATTCACAATAATGAATTGAATTATGATGAAATTGACAAAAAAAAATTAGATAATGTTGGAAATTCACATTCAAAGTTTAAAGTTTTTTATTATGTTGATGAAGAGCCTATGCATGATACTTTACCCATGAATAATAAAGAATATTTAATAGAATCAAATAATGATGAAATTAAAAATGAATAAAACTTCATGGAAACACTTAATGAAGAAACAAACAATGAATAAAATTTCATGGAAACATATAATGATTTTGAAACACCCTCTGAACGGATTCCACTAATAGCAACACCTCCAAGAATTATGCATAGAAAAGATAAGTACTTAATTGAAGTTGATGAAAATATTTTGAAACTAATGCATAAAAAAATGTCTAACCACCATTAAATAATATTGGCTAAAGAAATTTGGGATAATTTATTTCATAAATTAGAGTATGATAGTCAAATATGTCAATTATTTGTTGCATTGATGAAATTGCTTAAGATGAGACCTATAATGTACACATTAGGACTAAGAACATCTAACATGGATAATGAAAATTATGAAATTGTTGAAAATATACATGATGAATTTCATATTATAGGCCTAAAATCATGAAATAAATATTGTATAGTTTCCCGATGTATAATGATAACTTGTGTAGTAAGTGCTAAAATAGGTAAAAAAAGGATTGATTTCAAAAACAAGTCAAAAACTTGATATAAATAGAAAAACATTAATGAAAGCAATTACAAGATGTGAAAGACTTAATGAAACCAATAAGAAATAGTTTGTAATTTCTATACTCTTGAATAATATGAAAGATTTTACTAGAATTATTTGGCATTTTTTCACTCCTGAACAATTGCTCATGACAAGTTTATTTCTCCTTATAGCCTTCCAAACACATTTGTTGTTAGTATTTTCATGCTCCAGAATAGTAGTGAAAATACACTTGTGAGTGGAAGTGGGGGTCATAGTTGTTGTAACACGTGTAATTTTCTTATATATATGTGCTTTAAGTGGTGGTTTTACAACTTTCGGTCCCGAAGGCAAAGTTGTTAGTTGGAGGTCAAAAAGTTGTTTTTTCACTACCAAAAATTTGCATTTTAGGACCCTTTACTACAAATTATGGCATGGATTGATCTTAAAGGTGATTAAAAATAAATTTGGGGTGTAATTAGAGTACTTTACCATGAACATGAGGTATTATACAGTTCCTTCATGACTTACAATTTTAGTTTTATGCTTCCCTGAAGTTAGGCTAAAAATCAATAGATTTATTATATTGGGAAAGGCGTTCTTGAGCCCAGAATGGGTAGTGGGTGTGTCATCTAGGCCAGATGGGAGGTCAATAACTTGGTAATATATGTTATTCACCCCTTTGAACATGTTTTTCATCCAACAAACACCAAAAATTGAGTTCTTGGATCGTAGATTTAACTTTGACAATATTTGTTGTCAGTGTTTTTGTGCTCCAAAACAATAGTGAAGATGCACTTACAAGTGGAATTATGTGTCATGGTTGTTTTAAAATGTGTAATTTTCCTACATATATATATGCTAAAAATGGTGGATTTTCACTTGCTAATCCTAGAGGTAAAGTTGTTAGTTGGAGGTCAAGAAGTTGTCTCTTCACTACCAAAAATTTGTATTTTAGGACCCTTTACTATAACTTCTAGCACAAATTGATCTTAGAGGTGATTGAGACTATATCTTGGGTGTAATTAGAGGACTTTCATATGTACACAATGGATCTTACAGTTCTACCATATGACTTATAGTTTCAATTTTATGCATGCCTAAAGTTAGGCCAAAAATTAACATCTTTCTTCTACTGGGAAGGGCATTCTTCAGCCTAGAATGGGTGGTGGGTTTGTCATCCAGGCTAGATGGGAGGTAAATAACCTAGTAATATATGTTATTCACCCATTTTTATGTGTTGGTAGTGCCATTTTTTAATCCAACAAGCACCAAAAATTGAGTTCTTAAATCATAGCTTTAACTTTAACAACATTTGTTGTCAGTGTTCTGTGCTTTAGAATAGTAGTGAAAATTCACTTGTGGTTGGAATTGGGTGTCAAGGATATTATAACATGTATAATTTTCCTATATACATTCTCAAATTGGTGGATTTTCACCTATCGATATTAGAGGCAAAGTTGCTAGTTAGAGGTAGAGGATATTATGACAAAACTTTTGGTGAGGAGCGGAAAGATGGATCAATTATGCTAATCGACCAAACTTGTACCCATAAACCATATTTGCACACATCATATAAATGGAAGAGTTTTTATGCCTAGCCTTTGAATCCAAAAAGGGCAATAAGTGGATAATTTAAAGAGTGGATGTCTAAGCTTGTGAGAACTATTGTTTAATATTGAAACAAGTATTATATGTGTGAGAGTGGGGTCAAGAGTGAGCAATAAGGTCACAGGGGAAAATAATATTTAGGAACATGAATTATGAATATTAATACTTATATTCCAAATTGGGTAAAAGTGGGAAATAGGTACAAGGAATACTTGGGGCCTTCAATGAAGGTTGGTTGGCATGTTTGAGTAAACAATAGGAGGTTGGAATCTATTGTATTTGACTCTGAGTGTAAATGGATAAAAATCAAGTCATAAATTAAATTGACACCATTTAGAATAATGATTAATATACTTCTCATTTTTTGGCATCACAAACCAAGGCAAAATATGATGTTGACTCAATTGTGAAATTTGATCAAGAAGACATCTGTCACTAACTTTTTTTGAAATTGGGCCTATAGGCCAAAATATACTATATCTAATCAAAACATTTGGTGGAGAGATTAATTATGACCTACTATAACCACTAAATATATTTTTGTGGTTTTTTTGATGGAAACTATTCATTATTTTAGTACAGTCAACCCTATGTCAAATCATGATCAACATTAGAGCCTGCCTTGTAGACATTGGTCAATTTGGGGCATTCTATAGGTTGAGTCAAAGCACAAAATTTGGAAAGAATGGTATCCATGACATAAAAAAATATGCCATTCCATCATAAATCTCTTATAAAGAGTGAAAGTTCCCACTATTTTGACATAGTCCTCTTACAGTTAAGAAGGTAGCCATTGAAGATTTCTAGAAGTTTTGTTAGTTTTGGATACCAGGAAGCAGTTTAGGCCTTGGAAAGATCTTAAAACATGAAATATGATGTTGTAAACCTATATTTTCCTATATAAGTGATAAAAATTAGGGTTTTCATGAAACATTTTGAAGAAATACAAGTTTTGGCATGAAGGAAGCATGCAGACAACTCAAGGTAAATTATGATAAAAAGGGTAGGAAACATTGTGTCCATAAGGTGTGGAATGAGAGCATGTTATTATTTGAGTACTTAAAGGGTGTTATACTATGTATTTTATGATAATTTAATACCATATGTGACAAAACATTGAGCTCTTGAAACATAGATCAAGATTTGGTCCTTAAGACCCAAAGAAGGTGCTTAGGAAGAAACTAGAAAGAGATTAAGAGGAAATTTGTGAATGAGACATAAATGAAATGAGGTAAAATATGTATGGATAGAGGTCAATTCCACCAAGGAGGTGATACTAAGAGTAAAATTAATAAGTAGTAGGTGAAAGAAGATAAATTAAGTCCAAAGAGTCAAAAGAGGAGCTTGCTTATGAAAGAAGATTCAAATCAAACCATAACAAGTGAATGTCATTAGTTTTGTTTAGAATCAGATAATGATGTTTTTTATACTTATCCTCCATACCTCTACATCAGCATACAAACATAATTTAAATACAATTATTGATATTCTTAATTTCTTATAAGGGTCTGATTTGAAACATTATCCTAATAATTTATTCTCAATCTCATAAAATTTGTAATCCTTAAGAATACTTCAAAATCAATCATTTATAATAATCTGAACACAAGTGATTCAAACAAGATTTACTTCATTAGTTTTCTTAAATATTCATGTACAAAATAATAATGCCATATATAGGCACACAATGTCAATAATACATGTATTTCCATATAGGAATACAAAAAATTACATCATGTCTAACAACATAGTATCTAATGTTGGGTGAATACATCATATATGCATGTACAAAGCCAAAAATGCATACATTTCCATATAATCATATTGAAAAGTACATCATCTACAACATCCTAATCATCAAATAGTCTCCCTCTCTTTGCCTTCTTCAAATAAGACTCTCCTTGGGATGCCCTGCTTATAGATGGAGATATCCCTAATACCTTAGATTGCTCCAAGGTTCAACTACAAGTACTATGCTCATAGCTCACTTGCAACTAAACCTATTCAAATACAAAAATTATTATAAAATTAACAATTATACATGAAACCAAGTTAAAAAAATCATGTTTTAAATTATAATAAAAAAATAATTTAAACATGCACTTACTGAAATCTCATGCTCCTCCTTAATTTGTTGTTGACACTTGACTAGGTCAGTGTTAGGTTCAGTTGTACAAATAAGCATGTAAAATGATGGAGAAACATGAGAAGTTGTCACAATAGTCATCTAAATTGGACTATCATATGTTATATGACAGCCCTACATACATAATACATTCATGAATATAAGTTATATTTGCCAAAGTATATAGTAAAATTATTAAATCAAAAGTACTAAATTACAATTCAAAATTACAAGTGATTATACATACCTCAAGATTTTTTATGAAAATGAAATTGCAACAATAATAACCAAGTTTGTATTGACTTATAATGATGAAGGATTTTCCACCCTAGTCATCAGCTAAACAAACAACCTAATAATTAATAATTTGGGCAATTCGTTGATTAAACAAGTTGCTAACAAACATAGTCTTGCATACAGTCCAAGATTCAACTATAGTTCAAGCATTTGAATTTTTGGGTATAAATTTTTGTGCAAGGTTAACTAAGTAACATGCATAAGAGTGATAAGAATAATATTTTTAGGAATCTAATTGGTCAAGAAGTGGTAAAATCTTATTTGTCCATAGTCCTTGTTCTTGGAAAATATATAGTTTGTGAACTAAGAAATTATGTGCCTTGTGTTTAGTATTGTAACTTGTTGTGGATTATAAATAGTTTAAATAAGGATTTTTAATGATCATATAAAGGGTGATATCATATTTATATAGGTTTATATTTATTTGACATTGAAAGAGGAAACAACCCCTAAGTACCCTATTTGCTAAAGGGCAACATATAGTCAAAGGACTGAGTTATATTATGTTAAAACTAGTTTGGGATTCCATTGATATTTTAGGGGGTATAATATAGTCAATGAAATTTTATATAATCCCATATTATGTTTTGAATATATTGGGAGTTGAAGGAAAGGCAAAGTAACCCTATACCCTATTTTCTTGTGTATAAGTAGGGTTGTAAACTGAGAGTTTTGAGTTTGTAATTGATTATGGGATTTTAGAACTTGTTGTCTAAATGAGAAAGTTGTACAGGGTTAGTATAGACCCAATGAAAAAGGTTTGGGGTTTTTAAACCCACTAAGACAAAATTTATCCCCTTTAGAGTGCTCTATGCCCTAGTAATGGCCTAAAAACCCTAATTTTAGGGTTTAGTGTATAAAATGATATTTGACTATTGAAAATTTTTAAAAACTTGTAATCTTAAATTATTTTGTCTTATAACTAAAGTATATGTTTTAAGGCTTGTTATGTATGCCAAGGTACATAAATGAGGCTGTGATCTAGTGTTAAGCCTAGGGAAGAGTTAAGGGAGAAGGGGTGATATAGATGAGGATTTATCCAAAGAAGGAGGTCAAAAAATGATTGATTCAATTGAAAGAGCCAAATGGGTATATATAAAGGTCAATATATTATAGATAAAGTTTGTACATGTTTTATACTAAGGAGGTTTGCATAAATGGAAGGCTAATTGATGAGAGGCTAAAGAAGGAAGTATAATTTTCCTTGAGATTTTTATCAAAGGGTTAACGTGGGAGTTGTATGGGACAAATGGTTCCTTAAATATGTAATTATTTTTTGGTTAAGATCTATAAAATTCTCCCAAAAAGGAGCTTTACCCAAAAAATAGGGCTAGTAGAAGGTAAAGCTAGAAAGGTGTGTGTGAGGGGTATGTAGATAGATAATTTGAGTTAGTGACATGACCAAGGATGTAGAGAGAGTGATAAGAAGCTATAAGGATTGATTTTAATAATATTATAATTGTTATTTGATTGCCCAAAAGACTAAGGGAATGAGTTATGAATAGATGAAGGAGAACCTTGAAAGGAAGGGATATAGGCAAAGTTTGGTATAGAAGTTGATATAGCTCTACATTAATGGATATAGATAGAACTCTCCCCCAACTAGATATAGTAGGTCTTTGGGCCCCCTAAGTAGGTGGTGGTAACAAACTACCAACCCTATCTATCTATATGGGGTTGAGGTCCCCTATTTGTATATGGTCGCAAGGCCTATGCCATATATATATAGGCTATATTTTATAGTCAAAACTCTCCCAAAAAACCAATGGGATCTAATGGACACTCTCCCAAAAAACTAATATAATTGACTAGGTACAATGGGATCAAGAGGCTATGCCATCTAAATTTATAACTCCATAGATAGAGATGAAATTATTATGCTTAGATGGAATCAGGATGGGAATTAAATTTCTAGTTGTGACCATTTTGGATATCAACCATAGAGATTAAATAGCTATATGTGATTAGGATAACAAGGAATCAAGTGTCTAGGTATGAGGCTACTATTTAAAAGAAAGGAGTGGTGTGCATATTGATGATGACATGTTATGCTCAATTGGGAAATTGATAGAAATATATTGTACAAAACAACTTTTATAAAATGAATTGTGTGTGTGTGTGTGTGTGTGTGTGTGTGTGTGTGTGTGTGTGTGTGTGTGTGTGTGTGTGTGTGTGTGTGTGTGTACATCTAATCATACTGACTGATTAGGATTGACCCACTATGGAAACTAAATATAATGAGACATAAATAAATTGATCAACTCACTATTTTAGTTATTGAAAACATAGTTGAGATGGAGGATGAGTTTTTAACAATTTACGCCAATCCATGTTAATACATTAAAAAATAAAAATTCCAACCAAAATATATTAGGTAGTTTATATTTTATTACACAAAATATACCAAGGATGTAATTAAGGTGTATGAATGTACATCTAGAGTATATAATATTCACTTGAAATTTTACCTCTATAAATGTATATGGTGTCATACTGACATAGATAGATGTAGTAGTCTGGGTTGGCCCACTACCTAGTTATGATGTTGAAGACAACATCTCCTCCTAGAACACAAAAAAATACATATATATTATTCAATTTAAACATGTTAATTAGTTTTTACCTTTATAATTTACAAATATAACTTAAAAATTTTACATTAAATTTATATAAAAGATACCTGCATGTGTGTAGAGACTCCCAACATATCTGAACCAAATGTGTGTGCCAATAACTCATCAGTCAAGACCACATCCTCTAAGCCCCTTGAATCACAATCTAAAGTTCTAGTGCATATATCACCATAATATCTGCATGGGTGGGTTTGGGTATGACCACTAGCTAGAGTATCTTGAGTATCTATATCTGAAAGTCTACTCGTATGATGAATGAGTGTATTACTAAGCACACTAAGCACATGAAAAGTGTCTATCTCCACAACCTCTATCACCATAGAGGGAATCTATAGATGAAGTGGATTTTGGGTAGTGATCCTTGTAGGATGATTAGGTACATGATGTGTACTAGTTGATCCTATGCAGAACCTGGCCTTGAAACTCACCATAGTCAAAGTAGTTTGGAATTTGATTGAGGAAAAACTCATAATAGAGTTTTCTCAAAAATTAAAAAGGGACCTCATGGTTATTATAATGGGTATAGTCAAACACCATCCGCCATCACTCCAAAAAATTAGCCTTAATCGAATCGTGTTTACATTGGTGGATTGGGAAACATTTGGTCATTATGGGAAATGGGGAATTGGTGGTCAAGTCGATAAATAAGACACAAATTTGATATTTTGTTATATTTTGTTCTTCACCTCAGATGTTGATAATTTGTTAGCATAGTAAGCCCTAAACTATCCTTATATGACCTCCATCTATCAATTTGACTCATTATTGAGTCAACTTGACCTAATACTAACTATAGGTTATTGGTCAAATAGGTGTGGTGGGTGTTTTTGAAAGTGGGCTCCCTCATTCTCCTAATTATTTTCTCAATTTCAATTTTGTTCTACACTGTGTGAGAAACTATATCCTCCTGGCTACCTAGGGGAACTATAGAAAGGTTAGGTATAGGGTTAGGTGGAGGGTTAGGAGGGTTAGGTAGAAGGTTAGGTAGAGGATTAGGTGGAGGGTTAGGTAAAGCATGCCAACTTGTTGGAAAAAAATAAAAAAACAAAATTGTAATTCACATTCAAAAAAAAATTAAAAAAATTGATTTAATCTATAAAAAACATACCTCTTCTTCATGTTGGCATCATCAATTTGGTGAATGGAGGGTAAAACATGAATCTTGTAGGCCAAAATGAGAACTTGAGGGTGCAAACATGAATGAGAATCAGTAAAACATGAATGGATAAAATGTAGAGGATGAGGGTTTTTTTATAGTTTCAATAATGCATATGCATTATTGAAAAATATATGAACATGTACCCATTCCTATAATGCATGTGCATTTATATAATTTTAAATAACATGTACACTTTATTATTATGTGTATGCATTATAACAATAATGTGTATGCATTATGTTATAACACATACATTTTATGGGTCATGTCTATGGAATTATCCCCCAACTCCATACACATACCCTTAAACTTTTCAAAATTACCTTAAAACATGCTAAATATGCCTTATGAAGATTTTACAAGATTATTCATCAAGATGATGGCTTGACTAGACATATTTTAATGAGAGTCACCTATGGTAACAAAAATTGGATAAAATCTTTGGTAATCTCTCGAGGATGCTTACTTGCTAAGCATACTAGACCAGTAACCTAGTCCATCCATTGGGCATGGAGTCAGCTCTCACTGAAACTCAGATCTAAATTAACTTTGACACTAGACTAAAAATGCCTTGAAATAATTGAGACAATTGAATACCTTCACCAAAATGAAAAAACAGCAGCACACTAAACCAAGACACACACTTGTGCTACATAGCACTTCGGTAAAATAAATCATAATCAATATACTATACATAACTAATCTCAATATATCCTCCTCCTCTAGGGTTAAATAGAAATCTCTTGAGATCCCTATGCTCCCATGAAATTAGATCATCATATACTGGATGAAGTTTGATTAGGTATTTCTCATGGAGTGATAGTTTCCAATTACATTCTGAGATGTTATGATACTCATGGTCTCCTTGAATTGAAACCAGACCTTCTTGTTTTATACCCTTTTCCATGGATTGAATATGTGAGTCAAGAACAAAGTCATACCTATCCCAAGCTTGGCTACTTGACACAAATAATACTATCTCTACCTCATCAATTAGTTGCTCTTGATTGTCTATGGCTATTTGAAGAGAGTTATTGTGTCTTGGAACATATTTAATTTTTTTAAACCTCTTTATGAGGTCTAACACCTCATGTTTCTCATTCATTATAGAATTAATCTCAAACATGATCATATCTTCACTCATAGGGGTAACATCAATCTTAACTTCTTGTAGCCCCATGAACTGATGTATTTCATCTTGAATGACCTCTTGGGAGTTTTCACATTGTTATTCAAGGAGATGAGTATCAAAATCATATTCAATCTACCTAGTAAGAAGTATAGGCCCTTGAAGAGCCTCAAATTCATTTAAAATCTCCAAGTATTATTGCCAAATATCATATTATAAATCTTCATGTTGGTTTGATAATGCATGATGCATATGATTGTCCTTTTTATGATGTGTCTCTATCATCTTTATAGTTGCTGACATGTGATCTTGAGCTTTATGGCGATGGCTTGGGAGAACTAGAACCTCAATTTCAACTATACCTTTCTCTTCAAAATTTATTGGTTCATATTCATTAGAAGCTATTCTAAGCCTACTCAAGACCTCATCTTGCTCAATTAGGAGATCCTCTATCTCAATACCAGCTATAATCTCTTTATGAAGGATCTCCATGTAAACATTTCCTTTAGATTCTTCCATTTTCAAACCAATTGACTCTTGTTTACAATAAGAAGGAAGACCAAAAATTTTAGTAAAAGGAGGGAGAGTTTAAAATATACTTTCACCTCCTCTAAGCTACTTGAGACATCTTAGGAAGTATCCAAATACATCTTAATTGAATATAACTACTCTAATTCATCAATAGGTTCTAATAACTACTATTATTTATCATCCATGGTCTCAATGAGATTGATATATGATTGTGATACTACTATAACCACCTTAATTGGGATTTTCTCATCTTCAAGAGAATTTTCTCCAAATTATGATGCTACATGATGAACATCATTTCTCCCTTCATCTCTAAAGACTGATTTCTTCTTTTTTTCACCAAGGGGAGTGCCAATGATGAATTATTCCTCATGTTTACTTCAATAGTTTTCTTCATATCCCTCATTATTCTCACTTACAACTATAACATAACCTTCATTAGTTTCTAAAATGATAAGTTATTCCTCAATGATGAGTAGTTAAATCTCACAAACCAACTTTGGGATTTCATGATCAATGATCTCATATTTCTTCACTCTCCATTTACCAACCAATCCTGCAAACTTTAATATTATTTTATCTTCAACTTTATAAACATAGACCTCCTTCTTCATTTGAAAGATCTCTTGAATTAACTTCCATAATGGGAAAGTTTTATATTCTTTAAGAGGGAGGGGTAGGGATTGAATAGGCTCATGAATTGTCTTGAAGGTTGGGAACCTTCTCTTGTTTTGGATTCCCTCTTAGATAGACTTCCATGAAGGGAAAGTTTGAGGCTCTTGAGGAGAGGTGGATGATCCTTGAATATTCACAAGTTCTTTTTTGGATTTAGCTTATTGATTTATTCTCCATGACTCTACTACTTGCTTGCAACTTAGGATCTTGGACTTCAGAGCCTCCTTTTGATAATCTTTGGCAATTTAAGGGGAGGATGGAAGATTAGAGAATCTTACAAGTTTCCTTAGAGACTCATCAAATTTTTGATTTTATAATGGCACAAGAGGATTTTCATGAGGGAGATCATGTTAATATTAAGGAATAATGAGTGAGGCCTTCATAGAATCAGTCCTTTTTTATGTATTATTTCAAGTTGGAGAAGATTAGGAAATAAGAGGATTGATTTAGGATTGGAGAGGGTGATTAAGGATGAATAAAATTCAATTATTGATTTTCCCATCTTACTAATATATTTTCCATACATTGGTTCAAATATCTAATTTCTATACTTTCATTGGTTAAGACAAGATTATTTTATCTCTAAAAGGTTGTCCACTCACTTGTTTCAAATTTTAATGAGTCCCTTAGCTTTTGAATGAGGTGACTATGGATAATTTAGACAAATTCTACATTTCCATCCATCTTTATCTTCACCATTTCATTCTTATACATATTCATGAGCAATTAAGAATTTTTTTCTTTCTTAGCTTAGATTTTCATTCCTATGCACTAATCCTTAGATTTTAAATCCTATTGATGTCAATATTGAGAGGATTGATATGAAGGTTGACAAGCTTTGTAAGGTTGATGAGTAAAGGAGGGAGGGTAGAGATATTGAAAGTAAGGTTGATGGCATTGATATCTAGGGTCATATGGAGGGTAAGTAAGGTTATTTTAGGGATGCTATGGATTAACATAGGACTGACATGATTCATTAGGATGTTGATAATGATGAATATCATACTGTTAGGGCTCACAAAATTGAGTGAAATATAAGTCTACTCGAAATTCAACAATGAAACTTTATGAGAAAGATAAATATAAAAGATCACTTGATTGTAAGTGTATGAATGAAAATATAGATATACTAATCTTAATCTAAACTAAAATTCAACTATGTTAGAGAAATAAATAAAGAAAACAAAACACAGACTTTATGCTTTAAGTGCTCAAGATTTCTCCATTGTGATATGTATTCGATTTGCTCTTTCAAATATGTGGTGCTCACTCCTCCAATGTAAGATTGAATTGGCAACATTTTGATGCAAACGATCTTTGGATTCATTGATTCACCTTTTACTTTTCCTTTGAATTATTAGCACTTCATTAGCTCAAGTTTGGATTAATGAAAGTGACTAATTGTTCATATATTTATGAGAGAGATCAAATGGTGGAGAATTAATTGATTTATTCAAATCAATTTAATAATCAACAGTTGAGAATAAGTCCTCATCCATGAGAATGATGACTAATTCAAGAGGTTGAGATCAAAAGGGAGTTAGTTAGATGAGTCATATACAATGAAGTAAATGGGTTGACAAGTCAAGGGGTGACTCACAAGGAGGTTGAGAATGTTGAGGAATTTGTTGTGTGAGTTAACAAATGAGAGAGATAAAGGTGATAACACGTCTGGGTAAGGTGGAAATTCTAGAATTATTTAAAATAAATATTTAACTATGCATAATTATTTAATTATGTAGTTTAGAGGGAAATTAGTGTTAATTTGAAATTGAATTTAATAGAGGGAAAATTATTGAATTTTGACACTAAATGAAATTTAGGTGTCTACATTTGTCCCTCTTTGAAATATTATTGCAAAGTAATACTATTTATAAGAAGAGTAGAAGAAGTACAATGTTGACGATAGAAAAAAATTACCCCAAATGAATGAAACTGAGTGTGATGATGCCCCCTCAAAGGTTTATGTGAGAAAACAGACAAACACTCGATATTGATGAGAAGAATAAATGGTTAAAATGATATGGATGAAGAATAAGTCAATTTGCATCTAAATCAATGCTAATTTTGCAAGATGTTGATTGTGTAAAAATGTTTCCCCTAGTGAATTAAAACTAGGGTAAAGATTTGAAAAAAAAGGTCTTTTTTAACCATCCATATAATACACGCTTATTGCAGTTAATAATGACTCAGGGGTCAATTGAACAGGTGGGGAAATGACATATCTCAGCAATAATAAACTATGAATTTATAAATAGAAAAAACATATTGAATTTACAAATGTGATTGTGTTGATTTTACGTTGGAAAATGGTTGCAAAGTTTTGAAATCAAATGCATAAGAAATTGATGTATATGTGTAAAGAGATTACAAATAAGTTCATTTTGAAAAATGGAGGAAAAATATGGAATGGTATAAGTAAAAGTTTCAGTCTATTATAAAATCATTTATGCAATTGGATTATAAGGTGAATGGTTTTGAATTAGTAATTTTGAGTTTTGATCTGAGTATAGTGGAGAAAAATGGATCATATTCCTCACTAGAAGCCTCAAGCAGAGTGAGTGAGACACTTCTAGAGACCTGAGAGAAGTAGCCCCATGATGAGTAACTTAAATTTTTAAATTCTTATTATTTATGAGCATTTATTAGGGGTAAAAGTTAGGAAAAACAAAATCATTTTTCTAAGAATGGTGATTTTGGAGTCGAGTCTAGCAATTTCACTAGGGTAAAAAGCAAAATCATCAAAAATTAAGGTGTTTTCATTAGTATGCATAGAGATTTTTCATAAGTAATAAATCATGATTTTGATAGGCTAAACATCAAAAATTTCATGATGCATTGTAGTAAAATCACTAAAATGTGAAGCAATTTCATTACAAGGATTTGAGAAACAAAATCGATGAGAGTTGGAGTGAAAATGATAAATAGAGAAGCAGATTTGCTAAAATAAAAGACAAAATCATTTAAATGAAATAATATGAAGGAGATATGAAGTGTAATATTTATATAGTTAATTTTTTTTAATTGTTTTATTATGTTATGTAGTAGTGGATAGATCTATGATAATATTAATCAAATCCTAATGTTTATGAATTTTACGAGGTATTACCAGTCATTATTACATGGGAGTAGAGGTTGGCTACAATGATACAAATGGCAAGCTTTATAGAGTACAAGTTTGGAATTTTAGAGGCCTATGGATTGTCATATATTGCACATATGCTAGAAGTGTAGGAGGATAAATCACATCTTACTACACTAGCTGAGTGGTGGCATAGTGAGACTAGTACATTTCACTTACCGATGGGAGAGATGATCGTCACACTAGAGGATGTGTATCAGATTTTGGGTATTCTAATATGAGTGAGGTGGGCATATTGGGGACATGGTCCATAAGAGATTACACTATATAGGATTTTTGGAGGTGGGTTGATCCTAGTTGTGAGAGGAGGGATTGATGTAGATTACCACTCGGGACTAGTGTAGAGACTTGAAAACTACAAAAAAATAGTTTTTGATGTCATATTAAACTGTGAACCCTTAACCAATGATTCATCTAATGGATCACCTAGTTTTCTAGCAATATTTTACAAATTCATCATGTTCAATACCCCCCCATAAACATATCACTTAAATCATGACCTTTTTACCCACTTTCTTATGGCCCCTTGACCATCATTAGTTAGGGTAACCATTGATAATTGACCCTAAACATCAATAGTTGGGGTCACCCAAACTTGCCTTAACCATTTTAAATCATTTCCAACTTTATTTGAGATTAGTATCTTACATAATGAAAACTTGATTTAACACTAGATTTTAATGACTAATGAAAATAGGCAACTTGATCTTTTCCCAACGTAGAAAATTTCCCTCAAGCCTCCCTCTCCTTACTTAGCAACCTTGTGCTATAAATACAAGGCTCTTGGAGGAGTTAAGGATCCAAAAAATATACATCCTTGCTCTCTTGTTTTCTTTGTGTAAGTATTTAATACCTCAAAACTCTATTTGCATGAATTTCAAAGGATGGAGTACCATTATGTTCTCCAATTCCTTTCAAGTTTCCACTATCTCCAATTTAACATCATATAGGTATTCTAGTTTCTATTTTAGCATTTCATTTCTATATTAAACTTCCCTATTAAGATCAATCCATATATACATCATCCCTTACCCTCAGAACTCCCATTTCACCCTCTACCCATTAGTCACATTTTGTTAACTCCATTTGCACACCTTACCCAACTCCACATAGGTAACCATAGCTGATTGCTCTAACTACCACTGGTTACAACAACTATCACCGATCAAGCTAATCATCATCAGTCACCCTGACCATTGATGGTCATATCATAAAAAAATATTAGACTACTACTTTGGACTCATTTGATAACCCACCAAACCCTCTTTTGGTTTCTAATCTATTTGTAGCCTCTATTCTAATTTTTTACACCTGACCTTGGTACACATGTACACCATTTATTTTCTTGTACACTTGATTATCATTTGAATGCAAGTATATTTATTATGTCATTTTTGACTTAATTGTCTTAAAATTGGATTGACAACCTCCTAGAAAGCCTTGCACTTCTTGAATATAGCATATGATAGGAAATCCACTCAACCTACCATCTAACAGATCCTCTTTTAGTTATCTTATGATTTACAAGTAATCTTCCCTAACCAAAGAGGAGTTCACACATTCATCTAGATCAACACGTGCATTCTACCAGGTATTTATCTACACACACTAATCCTCACTTTATTTTATATACTTTCAAAACTAATAAATGAAGGAAATAAATTGAAATATTTTGGCACACCCAATGGGACCCCTTAGGGGTTCATAGTTCTCTCAGGCATATAGTTGCATTAGTGAAAAGTCATGTTTATGCATTTCTATTATTTATTTCAAAAAAGATGGAAATTTTATCTTTGTCTTCCTAAAATCTTTAAAAAAAAGAGTTTTCATCTTAGAGATAGGTTGTATTTTTCATCTTTCATTTAATTGCATTCTTAGGTGTTCCTTGTTTACATGAAAAGACACCAAAAGTTTATTTCAGGTTAAAATTAAGTGCATTTATTATTTTTCCTATTTAATGATTATCTCACCATATTAGTTAAACACATTATCAATTAATCATGGCACACTCATGTTACACATCCAAACCACTTGCATAATACAAATATCAAAACTTACTTGAGACAAGGCCCATCGGGATTTCATCACCCTTTAGATCACCTTACCCTACCTAGCAATCCTACTGGGATTTCATCACCAAGGGGAGAACCCACTCCATTCTCTATTGGAGTATAAACTCTAGAAAAATGGTATATATTGGCTAAGTGGCCTAGATCAACTTCAAGTTCATGAAGTGTGGGGAGCAAGGCCCCAATACCAGGCCACGTACTCATTTTAGTGTAGATTCTTTGAGCACCAAAACTTAACCTAAAACCATCCATAGATGACTCTTCTATTACTCAACTCATAATCCAACTTCCCCATTCATACTCTTAAAGGCATAAGAAAAAAGTGATATAAAATAAATCCTAGGATTAATTATGCTTTTAGTGGTTTATTTGGGTTTCTCTTTGTTTGCTCATTATTTGAGGTAAGAGGTTCATTATCCATTTCTATATTTTTCATATGGTCTTAACTAGATAACAAGTGAAAAATCAAAATAACAAACCACTACCTTCTTCTTCATCCATGGATTATACCTTAGATGTTTATAAATCTCTGCATGCTTCACCACACCATTATTCTCCACCACCATCTCCTTCTAGAATTCTAATTGTATCTAAAGGAGATCCAAAATTCACTACCTTTCTTGAAAATAATCTGATTGCTTCACAATATTACCTCAACACCTTGCCTCATCGTACCCCCTACTTTAGTGCCTTCTTCTAATCCTTCTCTTGGCATGCCATCCCACCTTATGGTAAGGACCACTTCAACCCAACCATTAAATCAAGCCTCTTCCAACATTCCATCCACCCAAACTTAAACCAACCTTCCCCCTCCCAACCAAACACCTCCTATCACACCCCATGTGGGTTCAACCTTACCATTAGTCACTTATGGCCCATCTACTGTGGTATTATCTTCCATTCGAATTCTATCTTCCCTTTACTTGTAACTAATCCCTTAGCCATAGTTCCATTTCAAAACTTGGTGCTCTCTATACCTCAAAACCTTCCTCTAATTAGCAATTGGGTAACTACCCAAACTCAACCTTCCCAAATTATTCCTACCTCAACTTTATCAACCACATCTTTTATTCAACAAGTGCCTATGACAACTTACTAGTATATCCCTAATGCACAAGGGTACACACCATCAATCACCCAGCCTTTTATACCAATCAGTTCTTATGTGACACCATATCAACCTCTTGGCACCACCTATTAGTATGTGGCTTCTTTGATACCATTTGTTGCCTATTCATACATTATTGCAAGCCAAACCAAACAAAATGTACTTCTCAATTATGTGGATTCTCAACCCTAGCCTGATCTAATCAAAATGCTCATGGACAAAATGACTAGTTTGGAGTCATCGATCTCCACCTCAACAAATATTTTGTCTTATGACCAAATTTTTAACAAGCCTATCCCTCCTCTGTGCCCATTTATGCTTATCCTTCTTAATGGGAATTTCCCAAATTTTCTAAATTTTAAGGTAAAGAGGATCCTCAACAGCACTTAAGAGCTTTCTATCATGCATGCTACTTGATCACTTATGATGATGCTATCCTCCTCTGAACCTTTCCCATGTCATTATCTACGGCTTCCCTTGATTGGTATAGTACCATTCCCACTCATTCTATCTTTTCTTTCTCTCAATTGGCATAAACATTTTTAGAAAACTTTTCAGTAAACATATCTAAAAAGGTTTCCATTATCAACCTATACTCCATCAAATAATTTGAAGATGAATCCATTACTGATTTCATTTCCAAATGGAGGGGCCTCATTAATCAACTCACCTTCCCATTACCCCAAGCCAAATTAATCAAATTATTCTCTCAAGGGTGTGTTAAACACATTGATCCAACTCTCTAAGTCCAAACCTTTAGGACCTTTGACGAAGCATTCACTATGGCCCACAAATTGGAAAAATATGATATCAATGAAGGGAAGTTGAAGTTTCAAAATGTAAATTCTAGTTCAAATCCACTGAGTCATCCTTCACCAAAACCACAAACCCAACCAATTCTAAATAAAAAACATTATCACACTTGGTTGTTCTCAAAACTGCACCTCCTCTAACTATCAAACAAACACTTCGAACCAACAATCCTTCCAATTTCCAAAACCATACCCAAAACTAGGATAATTAAAAACAATTTACCCTAATTGGGGAATCCTATGCATTGGTGTTGGAAAAACTACTTAAATCCAATCTAATCTAACTTCCACACATCAACCCCCTTCAATAATTTGATACTTCTCACCCCCTTTCTAGGTGGTAAAATGAGAATGATCATTGTGATTATCATAAAGTTATTGGACATGATACTGATAGATGTAATACCTTTAAGATCATTGTCCATGACCTAATTGATAAAGGGGAGCTTGTGTTTGATAACCCAAATGCTCCTTCTAACCAATCTCTTGATATTTTCTAAAAGCCTTTTCCAAATTATCCACCTTTAACCCAACACCATGAAATCCAACTTGAATCATCTAACTCACATGAGGCATTTGTAATTAATGTCATCATTAATGTGGCCACTACTGAAGAAGTCATCACCTTAATAGAAAATAACCCACCATCACCTATTCCTCTAGATGCCCAAATGGAGGAAGTGGCTACCACTTTCACTTCATTAGATGAAACCATATTTCCATCTACCCCTCTTATGATGGAAATACCCAAGGATATAACCACTCTGACAACCATTTCATACACTCCTCCAATCCAAATAGAAGAACTACCTACTTCTTTGGACAAGCAAACCAAGGAAGAAGCTATACCAACCCTTCTACTTGAATCCATTACCCTTACCACACCAATTATAGAATCATATATACCTCCCTTGGGGACCATTAACTAAGAGACAATATCCTCATCTACCCAATCATTAGCTTTGGAACCTTCCACCAAGGATAGAAACACTAAAATTGCTCCTTCTTCTCTAAAAGGTCTATGCTTTAAAACTAATGATCAGGGAATAAGACCTATTTATAAACCCTTTTCTCAACTAATTCAAAGTTTGGAATTTACCTTCCAACCTAACTTTGATAGAGCCACCTTTTGTCATTGGCTTGGACTCCTGTATGAAAATAAAACTAAACCATCTACTTCACTTGAGTCCACTCTTGAGCCTATTATTACAACTCTGCCAACTACCCCTCCTAATGTCACCATGGAAGCATCTCAATTACCCTGACCTAAAATTTTCAAGTCACCCTATGCTTCTTTTATCAATCTAATCAAGAACTTGGGGATCCTTCCCATGCCTAATCCTACTCACCCTCCTTTGAGATTGGATTTAACCACATCAACCCAACCAAAACCTAATCCAATTAAGCCCATTAAGAAGGAAGGATTTCTTAGACCATAACCTCAAGGAAGAACCATACCAATTCCTTCACCTTTACCTTTTATTTTAGGAATGCATCCCTTTACCATTCCCATTACCCAATCTTCCTCTAAAAACCCATCTCCCCTTTCTCCTAGTTCATCATCATTCCTTACTAAAATTTCTCCATCAACTTTCCTATCCATTAAAATCTCATTATCTAAACCCCTAATTCCTAAACCAATTATAACTAAGCCAATTCTTTCTAGACCACCCACCAAGCTCAATCTAATAACAACACCTCCTATCAAGAATTCTTTACCCAATAAGGTTCCTACACCAAAAATACAAACTTCACCACCTCCAAAATCTTTATCAAAATCTTATACAACTATTTTAAAAAGGCTCCTAAAATTTTATACCATTAGCTTACCACCAATCCAACCTTTTGACCCCACTCATCAAAAGCCAACCTGGTTCATTGACAATATGATTTGTCTTTACCATAAGACCCTTGGGCATGATACAAAGAATTGTAAAGCTCTCCAAACTATCATTCATGGCCTTTTACAAGAGGATGATCTATTAGATGAACCTTATTTAATCCCCTTGCCTCTTTTACCACCTATCCAATATACCTACCAATCATCTACTTCTCTACTCCTACCAAGGAGTGAAATAGAGGAACCAAAGCAAGCAAGAAACCCCATTATCCATACCATTCATATGGTGACTTGGTCTTAAGTTCAAAAAAAGGGTAAGGGTAAAGCCATCCAAAAAAATGAAAATGGCAAAGCCAAGGCACCATTCCATGCTATTACCCTTCAACTCCCCAACTAACCAACCAAACCCAAAAAATTACCCCTTCACCTTCACCCTCACAACCATCCAAGCCTAAAGTCTCCATTTTAGGATTTCCTTCTTCTTTCAACACCTCTTCATCCATCCAATGCTTGGTGTTAAAATAGATTCATCAAATGACAATCAAAATGAGTCTTTATGACTTAATTAGCACCTCATATCAACATCATCAAGCTTTAATCAAAGCACTGCATTCTATAGAGATTCAACCAGATGATCCCCAACCTCTTGCACCTTTGATTGGAGCCATCCAACATGCTGCCATAGTCACCATTCAAGAGTCTAAAATTATACCATTTTATAGTGAAGTCCTTAATCCCCCTCTTTTTATCACAACATCCATCAATAATACACTTGTCAAAAGAGTTATGATTGATTGGGGAGTGAGTATTAATATCATTTCCTCCCATTCCTATGATCAACTCAAAATACCTAAAAACATTATGTCAAAAATCTTAGTAGTTCTTTAGTCATTCAATGATACTTTGGCCACCACTCTAGAAATAGTTTTTCTCCATATCCATTTGGGGCCTCAAACTATTCCTAAACTATTCTATGTCATAGAGGGTGAATTTCAATATAATGTGTTACTTAGTCACCCTTAGATCTGTACCATGGAATGCATCTCTTCTACCCTTCACTGATGTGTTAAATTTGAACATGAGGGACAAGTCATTACAATCAAAACCAATCCAAGTCCCTTTGCTTCTTGTAATATGACATATCATCCCAATGATGTTATTATTCCATCTTCACCCTCTTCACAACCAACCTCTAGCCAAGCCACCACATCAACCTAACCCACCAACACTTATATCTTCAACAATGATGAAGCATCCACTAGTTTAACCATTATTTCATCTCAAATCTTAATTGAACACCCCTTTCAATACATGTTTCAATGTCTTACACTGGGGGAATATCAAATTTTAGCTTTGAATGCTTTCCCTTCTCCACATGAATTTGGTAACCTTCAAAATGATCCATCTTATGATCCCAATATCGACACCCTCATCCCCTTCAGCCTTCCTAACAATAAAACATATTTTTTCTACGGGGGATTTGATAAACCACTTCTTACTCCCACCACCATGCCTTATATCTAGCCATTCACTTCCAAATTTTCTTATCTTTACAACCTAACCTTTTCCCAAACATTCCTTCATCAATGTGCTTGGGAAGGGTTTGTTTTTGGCCTCTATGAACAAGAAACCCATGAGCTTCCAATTATCAAAACCCAAAAACCTTGTGAGTTCTTTGGCCTAGGATACGTTCCCCCAAAAGAGCCCACATCACCAAAACCAATTCTAACCACTACTAATGAACCTCTACCGTCACTAATCCCACTTTTCTAAGAACCTTTACCTTCACTAGCCACACTTTTCCAATTTGAAGAACCTCTACCCTCACCAACCCCACTTTTCCAATTTTATGAATATCTACCCTCACCAACCCCATCTCTCCAATTTGAAGACATCATCATCATCCCACCTAACTTTTTTTATCAACACCATCCATTTGGGTCCCCAAAATTATCAACAGGAAGGCAAAATCAAAACCATTCCTCTTATCCACCTTGAAATGATTACACATGACTCACCCACCATTAATGCCATCCAACATCAAGATGACAATTTTATTCTTACCTATTTGGGTGCAGGAGACTCTTCTCTTCAAAAATCCCTCCCTCCTAAAGACTAAACAATGGTAAATTAATCAACCACATAAGTTAATCTAGGCACTCATGAGGACCCTCGTATTGTCAAGATTGGACAATCCTTAACCCTCAAATAACAATTAAACTATCAATATTTTCTTTGTAACCATAGCATAGCATTTGCTTGGTCTTATCAGGATATGCTTGATATTGACCCTTCCATCACTCTTCATAACATCATTACCCATCCTGAAGTTAAGCTCATTCGGCAAAAACTTTGTCATATGCACCCTCTCATATCTCTTCTTGTTAAAGAACTTCAATGCATTCTATCCATTAATTTCATTCAACCCATTGACTACCCACAATGGGTCTCCAACATTATTATTGTTACCAAACCCACTGGGGAACTCCACCTTTGTGTGGATTTCCATGATCTTAACCTTGCATGCCCCAAAGATGATTTTCCCCTACCTACCATAGACTAACTTTTTCATCTCACTACTAGCCATGAAATTCTATCCCTTATGGATAGATTCTTAGGATACAACCAAATCTTGATCACCCCTCAATATCAACATAAAACATATTTTATGACCCCATGTCATACCCTTTGGCCTAAAGAATGTGGAAGCCACTTATCATTGGGCCATGACTTACATCTTTCATGACCTAATCCATAAAATACTTGAGGATTATGTCGATGATTTTCTCAATAAATCCAAGCACCATAAATATCACCTCGCTATTCTCGTTATCATCTTTGAAAGACTTATCCATTATCATGTCAGTCTCAACCCCAAGAAATGCATATTTGGTGTCCTATCATGAAAAATTTTGGGTTTTATTTTTTCCCTCCATAGAATATAAATAGACCCCATAAAAGTCTAAGCCATTCTAGAAGTGTCTCCCCATACTAACCTAAAATAACTTCATAGCTTGCATGGCAAACTTTAGTCAATCCACGACTTTATCTCCCAGTTATCCAATTGATGTTAGCCTTTTCACCACCTTCTTAAAAAAGATATCTCCTTTAAATGGACCAAAGAATTTCAACAAGCCTTTAATGTAATAGAGGAGTATCTTCTCTCTCGACCAATTCTTATTCCTCAAAAGAGTATCAAACTTTTATCTATACATATCTACCATTGATCATTTGGCCATGTTCACTTATTACAATGACCAAAATAAGGATCAAACCATTGATTACATTAGTTGTACCCTCATTGAGTATGAAACTTGATACACCCATCTAGAAAAACTTTGCCTTGCCTTAGTTTCATCACCTCTGAACTTCATCACTATCTTATTAACCATAAAACTTATGTCATTACTAACACTGATCCCCTCAAGTATATGCACTCCAAGCCATATCAAAACCAACGTATGGCCAAGTAGCTCATGTTGTTAGCAGAGTCTAATCTTGAGTTTCTTCCACAAAATTCCATTAAGGGATAGGTGATTGTGGACAAACTAGCTAATGTTCCACTCCCTAATAATCAAACTCCCCATCTTACCTTTCCATATGAGTCCATAACTACCCTTGCTTTAGAAGAACCCACCTACCAAATTATTATGTATTTTAATGGCTCTAAGTGTCAAAATTGTGGGGGAACTAACATAATTCTCATCCCCCTTAATGTGGAACCTCTTCCCATATATTTTAAACTTGATTTCAAATGCACCAATAATATAATTGAATATGAGGCCTTCAACATAGGTCTCCAAACGGAATCAAAACCATTAACATCTTTGGAGACTCTCAACTCATCATTAACCAAGTCACAAGAGCCTATCAATGAAAAAATGATGTCCTTCTAAAGTATAAACAAATTGTCAATATAATTTTAGCATAATTTGACCACAACACTATATAATCAGTCCTTCATTCTACAAATAAATTTGTAGAGACAATAGCTTCCCTTATATCCCAAATTCCATCTCAACCTACTAACTTCAAACTATTTGTCACCATCCACCATTTTGTCACACCATCCTACCTTAGTCATGATCTTCCTACCATTTACCAAATAGAAACATCATCTTCAGACATTTGGTATGATCAAATCTTCAACTACCTTAACATCGATATCCTCCCTTCAGATCTTTCTAGAAATACCCATAAGGTTTTCATTCAAAGCACCTCTTGTTACTTAATATTAGGGGGAATTATTTATAAACGAGGCTTTGATGGTCTCCTCCTTCATTTACTTCACAATAATGAGGCTTCTCACACCATCAAAGAAGCACATGATGGCATTTATTGGGGGAACATTAGTGGTCTAATCATTTCTAAACGTATCCTTCACCTAGGTTACTATTGGCCCAAACTCAATCAAGATTGTTGTGACTATGTCAAGAAATACATCAAATGTTAACAACATACTAACCTTCATCATGTGCCTCCTCATGGTCTTTAAGTATCAACTAACTATTGGCCTTTTTCATAATGGGGTCTAGATCTTATCAGAGAAATCAATTTGTATTCCTCATAATAACATCAATATATCATCACCGCTATGGAATATTTCACCAAATGGGTAGAGGCAATCCTGCTAATCTTGATCAAAGCTAAAAAAATCATTGATTTTATCAACCACCACATCGTTTTTCACTTCGGTGTTCCTCACAAAACCATCACTAATAATGGTAAATCCTTTAAAAAAAGGTCTAAGAACTATACAACACTTTTGGTATTGACCTAAGCTTCTCTTCACCTTATCATCCACAAGTCAATGGATAGGTCAAGGCTTCCAACAAAACCCTCATCAAAATGCTCACTAAGGTAGTCAGTGCTTCAGGTAAAGATTGGCACCTCCATATCCCATTTTCTTTATGGGCTTACCACACTAGTATCTAAACTTCTATGGGTGCTACACCTTTTTCTCTTATTATTAGATTCAAGATAGTTCTACCTCTTGAAGTCCAAATTCCATCTCTCCACATATCCTTAAATGAGATTATTTCTGAAAGTGATTATCATAAAGAATAATTAGCATGCTTAGAACTTCTTGATGAACATTTCCTTGTTACCCTCAATCATCTTCTCATTTATCAAGAGCATATCAAATGAGCATACAAGAAACATCTAAAAATATGAGAATTCAACATCAGATACCTTGTCCTCAAGGAAAACCAACACGTCACTAACATGGAAAATACCAAGAAGGGAAAGTTTGTTTTTAACTAGTTAGGACCTTACATTATAACCCATAAGTATGGATTGGGTGCTTATCACTTGTCCTCTATTGAGGGCAAGCTAGAACTTAAACCCATCAATGCCTCATATTTGCATCTCTTTCATTATTAACACAAGGTTTAAACCCACTTCTATGTCTAACTTAACCTCATCCCATTGGTTCATTAACCTTCTTCCACCTTAATTTTTTTATCCCTTTTGGGATTTATTGATTATATAGAACCATGTGATTCATTTGTCATAATAATAGCCTCATCCTAAGTATGGGTACCCCAGCTCTACCCATAGCATGGTTCTCATGGATAAGTGTCATCTTTTGATAGATGGAATCCTATGGTCAATTGCTTCTCAAAAAACCCTTCCTCTAAAAAACCTTTTGTGTCTAGGATTTTGCTTCAATATGGGTAGGCCTTTCGAACCTAACATAATTTTCCATGCTTGATCTTAAAATATATCTATGCCAAAATAAAATCTTAGACCACTCACTCAAATGATGGCTAAAATAAATATTCATTAGAAGCTTCCTGCATTGATCAGCTTCAACAATTTATAAATCAAAAGCAATAAAGAAAAATCCAAAATCATTAGGCCACAATCAGCTCTTATATCTTCTAATTATAGACTTCTCATATCAATCAGTCTACCTACTATCCAATTAAGCTGCAATAAAATTTTATATCACAAGTAGACTTCCTATATTGATCAATCTACACATTATTATACGGTATACCAATGACATGGAATTGTTTGCTAGGGTTATTTGGTTGGCCATGAAAAATCTAATCACTTCACTAATCATAGATTACATTTTCCTCTACCCATAGATTCACATCCCCAATTATCAGCTACATCCCAATGAACCTAATGGATTATGAGCCTACTTGGCACAAAGTGGTGAAGATACTAATTTTCTGAATAAATCACGTTGTTACGATGTATTTGATAGGTTTGTGTTCACTAATATATTCCAACTATGGATTCATATTATTTGGTTCTCACTAGTAGCTCATCATTCCCCCTTTCTTATCCAAAATGTGGACATGAACATCTCCTTTACCTATACCAACCTAACATCCATTAATCAAGCATTACAATTTCTTAGAATTATTTTAACATCAACATTCACACTATCCCATAAACCTACTCATCAATAAAATCAACATTACTATTATGAAAAATAATAGTATCATCAATTACCAAACAATCATACTCCTCATCAATCACATAATAAATATTAAATAAAATCCTTAATCCTTAACATTACATCAAAATAATTATGCACAACTACACCATAATCATCATCTATAGCATCTAAAAACATCATCACTCATATTCAACACATCATCAATACATAAGAATCCATCTCATCAAAATATAAATCCAAAAAACATCTCAATACATCTAAAACATCATACATGTAGAAGATTGAGATGTATTTATGAGTGATATATGTTTCATGTATAGACACCTTTTGGTTGTTTATATATATATATATATATATATATATATATATATATATATATATATATATATAAACAACCAAAAGGTGTCTATACATGAAACATATATCACTCATAAATACATCTCACATCTTCTACATGTAGGCTAGTATCAAAATCATAAAAAAAAGTCTGGAATATGTGTATCATGATCCTGGGGCACCACTGCCATTGGCCCCTCCTACACCTATGCCTATCCCACTACCTGTACCTATCTTAGGTGGAGCCCCTATTGGCTAACCCACTACCTATACCTATCCTAGGTGGAGCCCCTATTGGCTAATCCACTACCATCACCCACTAACCTAGGGCTATAATCACTACTCCACCTACCAACTTGATATGATACTCTCCCCATCATGGCTCATTATGACACTATGCTAGCACAATGCCCTCACAATAGCATAACTTCTATATGGCTACTAGATATCTAGCTTGAGTGCAAATCTTGGGGGCCACTCCAACTCTACTAGTTTATCATAGGAAATCCCTTTATTATGTCCCTATCCCTAGTGATATCCTCACTTGGTATTGATCTCGTATCCTTACTCCTTACATGATAGATGATGTCCCCAAGAACTAAACTCTCTAAGGCTCCTCTAAACCAATCAATGTCTCTTCAACCACCACCAAAACCTATCATAGTCCCATCTCTCCTCCATTGATAAAATCTAACTAAATAATTTGTTAGTTGAAATCCTCTATTAGAAGGCCGAAGGGTCTTAGTACATGTATGTGCTCATAAGCTCAGTAGTAAAGTATAAATCCCACATTAATGCCATAACACTTGTGTACCCTAAACCTCCATAGCTCTCTATATATCTACACTAATAAAACATGTGCCCATCTAAATATTGTGCCACATAAAAACAACTCCACCAACACCCTTAATAGTACACTAGGGTATCTCCCTCCAATGGAATCCAACTATACATAATAGGTAACTACTAATTGCAACATAGTCAACAAATATCTCTCTCTCAGAACTCTTTAGTATAGAAGCCTAATAATGAAACCTCCAAAGTGTAACTATGCATCATCTCTATCATCTTTTTATAGAATCACCATGCACTCATCAATATCATCCCCCTTTATATGGTAGATGGGATTGCCACAAATGGGTAGACATGTGATACAGTAAACATCCTCTAATAGGATATTCCTCTCCCTTTTTAATAACTAGAAGGTTTTAGTCACCAAGTCCCATCTCTTGATGAGAGTGACTATCATTGTCACATCCTTGGGAAGGCATTGGTAATGTTGCATCCCTCCAAAACCCATAATCTCTATATGACACTAATCCTCTGCTAACATGAAATCCCTAACCTCTGTAAAAATATTTAGAACTCAATCTCGTAACTGAATCTAATCATGCACCTACAACCACAAATGAGGCAAGTAAAACACCATATCTAATACCTTTATATTTCAAATATACTCTCAACCTACCATTTAAATGCTTATTCTATTTATAAAAACCCATATTTCATAACTTACTGCATTTATAACCCAGGCCATATCCTACATCTTCCCTCTAACCCACCCCAAATCACCTATTCTTTGAAACTCAATCCATTCTTATTCTTCCCACCCCCACCAATCTCACTTCTCAATCATCTCTCCAACACAACTCTAGACCCCCTTTTAAATTTTCCTTATTTTCTCTATCCCATCCCCACCCATCTTTCCTCCAACCCACCATAATTATAAAAAATAATCCACCCCAACCTCTTTCCTATCCACCCCAACCTCTCTCTCCTCCACCCTAAAACATCCTACCCCAACCACTCAACTATCACAAGTTTTCCCAAACCATTGACCATCACTTTAGGGTCATTTTTCTCTAAGCTCAATCATCATCAGTCATCTCTAACCATCGATGGTCACTACTAGGTGACCATAGGCAATGATCCTTGATCCCTTGACCTCTTCCCACAACTCTAAAATCATTTTATTCCACTACAACCCCTCTCCCCACCCATAACACTTTAAACATACATTTACAAAAAACCTACTCTTCCCACAACATCTCCTTTTCCATGCACACACTATAAATCTAAAACCCTAGACCAACAATTAGAAACATCTAAATTTCCTCAAATAACATCCTTTATTTTACTTTTTCCTATGCAATTCACACACTACACTTTATTTTCAATTTAAAACATGACCTACCTCATTTCATGATTGATGGTACCACCTCAATCCAAACCCAACCACTTGTCCCCAAGCATCTCCTATGTCTATCTCAACCTCACTATCCCTCTCACATTCCAAACTCATTTCGACATCTCACCAAAATTCTATGCACTCGTAAGCACACTTCATACAAAACGTATAAAATAGACAATTCATCAATGGCCTAATTTGTAAATGAGGACAAAAGTTCATTCATTGACCTTTTTTTAACCATGGTTTTAGGGTCTTTCCCCAACCATTGATGGTTACCTAACCATCAATGATTGAATCCACTTTAATTGATAACCCCAACCATCATTGGTTAGGGTTGAACATCTTTTACCACACTTTTATCATCCTTTCCCGCAGCTTAACCTATTTAGGAGTCACCTTCTCCCTCAACCTCTTAAGAAATACATTATATCTAAAGTCCATGTTGGATCAATTATCCATGGGACTATGTAGGCAATTTCCTCTTGCTTCATGCATCAAGAGTCAACTCAGCCACTATCTACTAAACCTAACCTACCCATCACTTTTCCCACATCCACCTTGATGTTGGCCTTAGACCAACCTATTCACATATTTTATGGTGACCTTACTTTAGTCATCCTAACCACCTTGACCAATTTTTCCCTATTGAAATTTTATATTATGTACCACCTTGTGTGTGTTTTGACACATTATGTTTTTCTTAGGATCACTTCCTACCTTGGATATCTAAGCAAACACTAACCTTTTCTAAGAACACATGATAAGTATGACTTGATTAGTTATGACCAATGCTAGGGACTAGTTACTTTGTCATTTCTCTTAAAATTTGACCTTATTTTTACCAATATGGAAATGTTCATCCTTGCATGATGTTGAATCTCACAATTTTTTGAATTTTGTGCACATACTTTTGTCTCACATGCCCAAACTCATAACCTTCATTATCCCTTTTTATCAAACCATGAGATAATTATACCTTTTTTTCATTGCCTCTTAATTTGAGGGTGAACACCTCCTCCCTCCCACACTCAGTGCAACTAGACCTAGACCTTGATCAAATAATTTTTTTTTTGCATCTTGCTTAAATTGACACTAAAAAGGGGGGAAAATGTAGACACTTAAAAACTACACAACAATAGTTTTTGATGTCATCTTAAACTATGGACCCTTAATCGATTCTTCATCTAGTGGACCACCTAGTATACTAGTAATATTTTACAAATCCATCATGTTAAATACCCCCTCCCTAAACATATCACTTAAATCATGACCTTTTAACCTATTTTCTCATGGCCCCTCGACCATCACTGATTAGGGTAACCATCAATGGTTGACCCTAGCCATCGATGGTTGGGGTCACCCAAACTTGCCTTAAACATTTTAAAGAATTTCTAGCTTTGTTCAAGATTAGTATCTTGCAGGATGGAAACTTACTTTAACTCCAAATTTTAAAGACTACTAAAAATAGGCAACTTCATCTCCTCCCAACTTAGCAACTTTCCCTTAAGCCTCCTTTTCCTTACTTAGCAACCTTGTGCTATATATGTAGGGTTCTTGGAGGAGTTAAGGATCTAAACATCTACATCCAATCTCTCTTATTTTCTTTGTGTAGATATTAAATACCCTAAAAATCTATTTTCATGACTTTAAAAGGATGAAGTACCATTATGTTGTCCAAATTATTTTAGGTTTCCACTATCTCCAATTTAACATCATATATGTATTCTAGTTTCTATTTTAGCATTTCATTTCTATATTGAACTTCCCTATTCAAATTAGTCCACCTATACATCATACCTTACCCTCAAAACTCCCATTTAACCCTTTACATATTAGTCACATTCTATTAACTCCATTTCCAAACCTTACCTAGATCCACATAGGTAACCATAGCTAGTTGTTCTAACTATCGTTAGTTATAACAACCATCGTCGATTATATAACTGTCATTAGTCAGGCTAACTATCACTAGTCACCCTAACCATCGATGGTCACTATCATAAAAAATAATAAATTACTATTTTGGACCCCTTTAACACCCCACCAGACCCTCTTTTGGTCTTTAGTCTATTTGTAGGCTCTGTTATGATTTTCTAGACCTAACCTTGGTACATAGGTATGCCATTCATTTTCTTGTACACTTACTTTCCTCTAATTGGAATGTAAGTATATTTCTTATATCATTTTTTACTTAATTATCTTAAAAGTGGATTGATAACCTCCTAGAAATCCTTGCACTTCTTGGATCTAGCATATGCTAGGCAATCCACTCAACTTACCATCTAGCAAATCCTCTTCTAGTTGTCTTATGATTTACAAGTAATCCTCCCTAGCCAAAGAGGAGTTCTTACATTCATCTGGATCAACACATGCATTCTACTTGGTATTTATTGACACACCCTAATACTCACTTTCTTTTATCTACTTTCAAAACTAAGAAATGAAGGAATTAAATTGAAACAACTAGAGATATACTCATTGACTATTGTACTTATGGTTGTTAGTGGCATTTTGCTTCTTGATAAGAGCAGGAGACTATGTCCTATCATATTATTAGATGTTATTAGTGACATGATGGATATGGGAGTGTTTTTTTCATGGGGGTCAGATGTATTAGCACATTTGTTTCATGATCTGTATCACATTGCATACTCTAGTCAGATAGAGATAGGGCCCTTGACACTTTAATAGGTGTGGTGTTGGGAACACATTGCCATTGAGAGACCTATAAGACACCTAAGCACACAAGTAGAGGATGATCTAGTGGCATATGGATAGAAGGTGATTATTATCATGAGGAGGCCACACTTGGGAGATCTAGAGTTTTACAGGAGAGCTATGGATGAGCCAGGTGATGACCGCATCACCTAAAGATTATATAGAGAGATTGTTTTCCAATGGGCACATGTGGAACTAAACATGGACTACTTAATGACTCCATGTTACTATCAGAGTTGTTGCTAGATTTTAGATAATGCAAATGCAATGGAGACATGATCACACGAGATGAAGCAAGTGTACACCACATAGATGCTAAAGCAATTTGAAATTATACAAGAAGATAAATTACACAAGACAAAATGGAGAAAACCAAAATTTGAATAACATGAGATGGCCAAAGTGAAGAATACATATAAGAGATCTTGTAAGTAACTCCTCCATAAAATGTGGTCAAGGCACCCCAAGAATAGACTATAACTTCTCCATGAAAGGTGGTGACAAGGTGATAAGAATAGAGAAGTAACTCCCATCAAGGGAGTTACTTATGACATTCTTATGACACCTATGACACATCTATGACACACATCTCCACATAAGCTAGCCTATCCCACAAATGTAGGAAAACTCCATGTATGCACAAAAATACAATTTCCCTAATTAAAAAATAGAGAAAAATAAAAACTACACTAATACCCCCCATAAGCACAGCTTAGGTGGGCAATGTGGAAATATAAAATGGGTCTCAGTAACTAGGCCTGATGAGGTACCCATGTACAAATGCAATCTCTCATAAGATAGAGAAAAGGAGAAAACCCATAGGAAAAAACTCCCCCCCCAAAAAAAAAAGAGACATAAAAGAAAGGAAGAGGCTAGAGGGCCCCCTCGAAGACAATGATACTGCAGATGTGGACTACACCTTGAGAAGAGCTCATAGATGAATGAACTTGCTCTCAGTGAAAGGTTTGGTGAAGATGTCTGCAACCTGCTCTAAAGACTAGCAAAATATCAAGTTAATAACCTGACTATGAATAAGCTCTTGAATGAAATGCATGTGAGTCTCTATGTGCTTGGTCCACTAATGCTAAACCAGATTCCTACAAATTTGAATGGTGCTTTGGTTGTCACAATAAATGATGGTGGGTTACCTAATACGAATGCCAAACTAAAAAAGAATCTCCTAAAGCCAAATAGCCTCAGTAGCTACATTAACAACTCCCCTGTACTCTACCTCTGTGGATGATATAGTAATAGCATTTTGTTTCTTACTAGACCAACTAATAGGACCATAAATTAGAGAGAAATTGTAACCAAAAGTGGACTTGTGAGTTTGTGCATCACTAGCCTAGTTTGAATCTATATATCTGACCAAGTCAACCTCTATGCCAAATTTGTAATGAATCCCATATCTCTGTGAACCCTATATGTAATGCAAGATCCTCTTAGCTTCTTTTTGATGTAGCTCATGAGGTTTTTGCATAAATTTAGAGACAAGTCCCACTATATATGATATGTCAGGCCTGGTGTGAGTCAAGTAGATGAGACTACCAATAAGTTGTCGATATTGAGTGGCATCAACCAATGGTGAAGAATAGTTAGCCTCAAGCTTGACTCTTGATAGTAAGGGAGTCAGATATGGCTTGCAATTAGTCATGTGAAACTAAACCAATAATTCAAGATCATACTTAGGTTGTGTAAGAGAAATCCCTGAATCTGACTGTGAGATCTTGTGCCAAGGAAGTAGTGCAACAAACCCAAGTTTGTCATGTCAAATATATCCTAGAGAGATGCCTTCACTACTGTAATAGTCAATGAATAACTCCTGGTGATCAAAAGGTCATCAACATATAGAACCAAAATTAGGAGTGAATCATCCTACCATAAGAAGTAGACATTGGGGTCAAAATGGCACCTAGTGAAACCTATTGTGAGAAGGAAGAAATCCATCTTGGTGTACCATGCTCAAGGAGCCTATTTGATGCCATAGATATATTTCTTAAGGTTGCATACCAAGGAAGAATCCTAAACAAATCTTGGCTACTGCTCCATGTAGATCTCCTCCTCTAGGTCTCCATGAAGAAAAGCACTTTTCACATCCATCTGGTGCACATCCTAACCATGTGCTATGGTAATAGCCAAGGTGAGTCAGATAGAAGTCATCTTTGTAATAGGTGCAAAGGTCTCTAAGTAGTCAATGCCTACCACTTGTGAGAAACCCTTGGTGACCAATCATGCCTTGTACTTATCAATTGGCCCATCTACTATAAACTTGGTCTGATGTATCCACCTACATCAAACCATCTTTCTTCCCTTAGGAAGTGAAGTCAAATCCCAAGTGTGATTTTTAAGGAAGAATATTCTTCTTCCATAGAACTATCCCACTCAAATACCCTTGATGCCTCTAAAAAATTCTATGGATCCAAAACTAAAGCAAAGAAGGCATGTGGATCTCTCTAAAAATCCCCCTAGTACATATGTCATCTATGGGATCTCCTGCCAAAGTGTCAGCACTCTCAAGTGTCTCTCTAGCCCAAAGTGGCCCAGAAGTGGGTGAGTTAGGTGCTAACTCCTCATCCTCTGACTGACTAGAGGTGGATGAGTCTGCATCATTGTCCTCACTATCTAAACTTGAAGAAGAAGATGTCTCTAGCTCAAGAACTTGTTGTGGCTGATCTGAATTTGATGAGGAGTCATCATGAAGAAGTAGATCCAATGAGGGAGAAGAAGTGTCAAGTGTTGAGTCTCTAGGACTCTCTTGAAAATGGACACTTCTCTTGATGAACAACTCATGAGTGATTGGATCTAGAAGGTGATACCCCTTAATACCATCTAGATATCCTACAAATATGCAAGGCTTGGACTGACATTCCACAACTTTGCATTTCTTCTTCAGAATGTGAGCCATGGCTGGGGATCTAAAAACCCTAAGGTGCTCAACATCAAGTTTCCTTTTATGCCAAGCTTCAAAGGGTGTTATCCATTTTAAAGCTTTGTGAGGAACCTTGTTTTGAATGTAGCAAGCATAATTGATGGCTTCAGCCTAGTACTGTGGTGCTAAGGATTTGGAGTAAATCATACGACTACCCATCTATTTTAAGAACCTATTTTTGCATTCTACAACTCCATTCTATGAAGGAATGTAAGTGAATGTGCACTATAAATCAATCCCCTCTATGGTGCAAAACTGCTCAAACCTATTGCTAACATACTCCCTCTATTATCAGTTCAAATAATCTTGATGGATTTCTCACTATATTTTTCAACAAGAGCCTTGAAGTCTAGAAACTTTTCAAACACTTTAGACTTTTGTTTGAGAAAATATATCCAAGTGTACCTAAATAAATCATCAATGAAAGTGAGGATGTACTTGGCCCTTGTGAAAGATGGTTTGGGAAAGGGTCCTAATGCATCACTGTGGACTAACTCCAAAGGTTGTGAAGCCCTCCAAGCTTTGCCTTTGTCAAATCTTGCTTTGAGATGCTTACCAAGGGAGCACGCCTCACAAATTCCTTTTGAGAATTGGACATGAGGCAAGCCAATGACCATGTCATTTTTGCAAAGTTGTTAAAGTTAGTGGTAGTTAAGGTGACCAAAGCACTCATGTCACAATTTTCTAACTCCATCTGAATGAGTCAGCAATGCTATTGGAGAAGAATTTGATGAAAAATGTGAGAAGGTTTATAACCTTGCTTGGTGATTAGCCCTACCCATTGCCACTATAGTATCACTATGCAACTCCCTAATAGCCACTAAATTTAGTGAAAACTCAACTCTCATGCCCTAACCAATGTGAGTGATTTGGTTCACTGATAGGAGATTGGTTGAAAGAGAAGGAACACTTAGAACATTATTGAATGTTCCTCTTTACATTTCAACTCACCCTCTCCCTACAATAGAAATTGATGTGTCATCACCTAAACTAATTGAAGTCATGCTACAAGGCTCTAAAGATTAAAACTCAACTAGTGAAGAGCTCATGTGGTGAGAAGCACTCAAATCAATGACCCATGATGATGTAGAAGTTGTAGTTGCTACAAGGGCTTTGCCCTTTTCTTTCTCCGTAGCCTTACCTTTTTCCTTTGTAGAATCTTGGGTAGATGAATTCTGCTTGATGGACTCAAGAACACCTATGTTGTGCTTCTCTAGAAGATGAGTTAGGTGATCTATTTGTTTCTTCATGCATTTATGTTCATCATGCCCTATATTTTTAAAATAGTCACACTTAACATTCTCCTTCTTAGGTTTAGCATTGGAGGAGGAAAACTTAGTGTTGTTTTTAGTAGGATTGTTGTTTTCTTTTTTCTTCTCTTGGTCCTTGTTCTTTTTCTTCTTCTCTTTTGTTGAAGTCATGTCCTTACCATTTCCAGCTATCAAAGCTTGGGGTTGAGTAAACTTCATTATGCCCATTTGAATTAGCTTATCTTTCTCCTTAGTCAAGTCAACAATGAATGAATCTAAAGAAGACATTTTCCATGTAGTGTTAAGGGCACTTTTTGTGGCATGAAAAGTGGAGACAAAGACTGAATAGCTTGGACTTAACTTTGTGAGAATAGAAAGAAATAGTTGATCATCTTTCTTCTCTATCCCACATTATTTCAATTACAATCTAAGGGCCTTAAACTTAGTAAATAAGTCTTGTAGGGTGTCAAAGTTGCTAGGACTTAGACTTATGAGTTCATTTTTGAGCTCATGACCTCTCATCTAATCAAGCTTCCCAAATAAGCGTTCTAAGGTGTCCCATATGTCTTTGGGAGTCTTGGAGGTTTCTAAATAGAAGAGAAGTTCCAAAGACATGGACAAGTTTAGTAATCCATAGGCTTCATCACTACGATTGTACCACTTGACCTTTTCAGCCTCAGCGTTGGGTTCTACTTCAGTACCTATTATGATCCTATACAACCCTTTGCTTCTAAGAATGATTGACATTTTAACCTTCCATTCATGATAGTTGAAGGGTGTAAGGGGTTAAAGTTGAAAAGAATCTATTTTAAGCTAAATTTAGGTGAATTTGTGCTGATTGCAAGTTGTGAAATTATGCAAACAGGAGAATGAAAGCAAAGATTTTCATGTTGTGAAAAGCAATCAAACCCCTCCAAAATGTTGATCCCTCTAAATATGCAAGTGCACACTCAAAATATGTTAGGCTCAGCTAAGAATGCATCTTAGAGTAATTAGTGCAAGATTTAAAGCAAATAGGATGTTGGACTTAGTTGAAAATGCATCTCTAGAGACCCAAATTTTAGGCACTTTATAAACTAGTGTGTTTTTGACAAATAACAAGCCCAAACTATGGAGAATTGAATTACAAACACGTTTTCAAAAAATGGTGCCCAAAACAGAGCTACCATTTGCAAGATATTAAAGATTCAATTTCCCATAAACTAGTGTTTTTGCAAAAAAATAGCACTAAAATATTTTTAAAATGCCTATTTTGAGGGAGAAAGTGGCCTTCCAACCATTCATTGGATTTAGCACAGAGTGAGGAAACCAAAAGAGGTCTTTGTGAGGGGGAATTAGCCTCTTGCCAACCTGGGCCTCACCCTTCGTCTTCGTAGGTCAAAGATACAAGTTTTTAAAAAACTTTGAACTGCCTTTTTTTAATGCTAATTTCAAAAATGATTTTAATTCAAACATTCAAATGACTAATTTAGATCAGAATAATTTTAAAATCAGATTTACCAAATGAATCAGGGAGAGAGGGTGGGCCCACCACATGGGCATTGGAAACCAAAAAAACCTAAACTTGATAAGGACAATAGCAGAATTACCAGTGTCAAAGAGGGTCTCAACCCAAGAAAGACAGTTATACAACAGTCAGCTGACTCCTAAGAGTAGAGGTTAACACACACACCACTAGGCTAAGCCCCATATATAGTTGAGATAGGGCCTACAGAAGAAATGGAGGAGCTGAAATGGGAAATCTTGTTACTAGACTATGCCTCTCAACTTATTCAAACGACTGATTCAGATCATAATAACTTTAAACTTACAACGAGAAAAGCATGTCGTGGAGCTGGACTGCACCTTGTTGGAGTTACACACCTCATCCTACTAGATGCCCCATACTAAAAGTGGCATCCAAGAATAGAAACTAGATTGTAGAGATCTATCTTTTCCTACAAAATGACAAAAAAAAAGAAATCCTACTGCCTTTGCTAAAACCACAACAGACCTATAAAAGATGTCTTGGAAAATTTTAACTCAGAAGTAATTTTTTTAGCAAGTTTTCATATGGATTTTCATGAGTTTTTAAGAAACTCTACCATAGCTCTCAAATGCAATGGATTTAAGCAAAAAAAATTACTAAGAAAGCAAAGTAAGAATTTTAGAATAAACTAATAGCATAACTAGACACAATATTACTAGAGTGGCTCTGATACTGTATCAGAGTTGTTGCTAGAATCTGGATAATGTGAATGAAATGGAGATGTGATCACATAAGATGAAGCAAGTTCACACCACATAGATGCTAAAGCAATTTAAAATTATACAAGAAGATAAATTGCACAAGACAAAATAGAGAAAACCAAAATCTGATTAACATGAGATGGCCAAAGTGAAGAATACATATAGGAGAGCACATAAGTAACTCCTCCATAAAATGTGGTCAAGACACCCCAAGAATATACTGTAACTCCTCCATGAAAGGTGGTGACAAGGTGCTAAGAATAGAGAAGTAACTCCCATCAAGGGAGTTACTTATGACATTTTTATGACACCTATGACACATCTATGACACACATCTCCACATAAACTAGCCTATTCCACAAATGTAGGAAAACTCCATGTATGAACAAAAATACAATTTCCCTAATTAAAAAATAGGGAAAAAATAAAAACCTCCACTAATAGTTACATCATTGGGAGATATATCTATATTATTGATAGATATCACCCAAATAGGGTGATGATATAGTTTGGTGTAAGGTAGCACATTCCATTTAGTCCACATGTTTTTACATGATCCATGAGGTAGAGATCCTAGTGGGGGATGATGATAGATCTAGATATAGAAGACCATCAATGGTCATAGTTTAAAACTATGGTTTGGAGAAATAGGAGAGATGTTATTGATATAGGAGTTAAATAAGGCTATGTAGACTAGTGGGCTAGGTAGAGACCAATGAGACTGACTATGCCATATGCTCTTCCATAGACTTGGAGATAAAGATTAGTGGGTATTTTGAGTAGATAGCCATGAGGGATAGGATTGTGGGCATGAATTCAAAGTGATGTTACTGGAGACAAGGGATGGGCATGAGTTTAGGGTCATGGTAGAGGCTAGAGCATTGGGTTGATTCATCTACATGATGTACATGTGATAGAGGCTAAGGACAGAGATTTACATGATATAGGATCTATGGATGTACATATAGGATCATCATAAGGGGAGAGTGATGAGAAGGAGGAGGAGATAGTATAGGGAGTAGGAATAAATACTCCATTAGTATAGGTGGAGATTGAGAAGGAGGAGACAAGGCCTAGTACTACTAGGCACATAAGATGTTGATGGGTCCTCATAGGCACCAAGATAAAGAGATGTGTTGGCATTGATATATAGGCTTTAGGAGAAGATCAATGCTTTAAATATATATATTGATGGGCTGCATCATGAGGTATCAAGACTAGAGGGCATTGTGGTTAGTAGAGAGGAACAAGCTACTAAGATCAGATGATTATAGTCAAAGATAGACATGCTTTAGGGTATTATATATGGTATGGAAGGGGATGATATGGTTACAAGAGTGATTACATGTAATGAAAATACATAGACACTAGATGATACACCTCTTGTATAGCGGTATAAATGAGATAGGAACATAGCTCAGATGGATCTTGCAAAGGTGAGGGTGTTATTATCTAGAGAGGGATAGTTGGCTACTTTAGACAAAGTTATGAGGGTGATGGAGTAGGCCACATATTATAGGAGTCTATATGAGGAGGTCATTCCTTAGGATCAGAGAGCACCTTCATTTAGAGACTACTCTTTGAGATAGTCAATATCTACTAGATCTATGTAGCCAGTAGATTCAGAGCAATCAGTGAGACAGAGTCATCATAGGATGGGCTCTCCATGAGATACACCTCAGATTTTTGATACCCCTTCAAAAGGATAAGATGAGACATAAATGTATTACTTTAGAAATGTATAAATATATTTAGATGCATTATTTCTCACACACACACACACACACACATCCATTGATTTGTTATTTTTACTATGAACTATGGACATTTCATGGATTATATGGATGTATGTATGGATACATAGTTGCATTTATTTTATCTCTTATATTTATGTTTTACATTAGCATTGATGATTATGGTTATGTGATTATGATTATGGATATGTGAACTTTATTTAATTTTTTTAGTATTATGCTTATGGATATATGATGGATGATTAATATTACATTATCTCATTTTATTTTTGTTTCATTGTATTGGACTTCCAACAAATTGTGAGTGTTTGAGAAACCTTATTTTTAATATAAATTAAAACATAGTACCACCAATAATATGGAATAATCAATATGAATGTTGTTGTTCTAAGTATTTTAGAAATAATAATGTGTGTCTTAGCAAAAGTATGTCATGATATAGTCATAACCATACTGGATATGCTTGTGCAAAATTTAATCTAATCTATAAACACACAAATGAAAAATGAAAATATAATTTCAAAACACAAGACAAAAAAGCAATGAAAAGTAAAAACACACACAAACAAGATGTTAATGCAAATGAATTTATGTTAAAAAAAGACAACAATTGAAATACTATTTTGAATAAGTAACCAACAAAGAATAAATAACAAAGCAAAGGATAATACAAAGAACAAAAATAACCAAATTAATGGCTAAGGATAGAAACCATATTAAAATAACCAACATAATGGATAAGGAAAAGACTATAAATAAATATGAAACAAAATAAAGACTTGAATAGGTTTGGCCACGAGAGAGGTGAGGAACCAAACTAGTGAAAGAAGAAGGGTAAGTGGTATTGATATTTTGGAGATGGATGATGGGGAAGGTTATGGTTGAGCTAACCCCAGAGACCCCATATCTCTAAATGATACCTACATAGTCCTCCTAAGACAAAGCCTATGTTGGGATATCAGGCCTAATGTAGTTTTCCTAGTATGAGAAGTGAAGTGAATCAAAGGTAGAGAATGGATTAAACAAGTAAAGTGTTTGTGAGTGACTCACCAAATAACAAGTGAATGGGGGTTTTGGGAATATGTGGATTTTATTTTTAAATGTTTTTTTGGGTTTTTGGTTTCTAGGATTTGGTATTTTATGCTGAAATAAGGGACAAGATGTTTTTTTGTAATTATGAGCAAAAATGCATGTGTTAAAAGCAAAATCAACTTTGAATTATAGCATGTTTATAAGATAAAATGACTAATAATGGATAAAGGACACACATTTGTACATATATAATGAATGAATAAAATATTATGTCCTTAATTAATAGGGGCATTTATAGATAATGGATTTACACATGATGTTAGAAAACTAGTTTTCACCATGGTGCTTATCCAAAGTGCTAGTAAACTAGTTTTCACTTTTGGATGATCTATGTACAATTTTTTCTTTTCTTTTCCTTTTTTATATACACCAATAACAACATAGAGAAAAATTTAAGTATAGAATATTTTAAGATGCATGATATTCATGGGTTCATCAAGCTCCTCTCCATCTTCTGTTACCAATTTGTAAGCTCTTGATCCATATTTGGTAATAACAATGTATGGACCTAACCAATTAGGTTCAAATTTCCCCTTATTTTCTCATTTAGATTAGGGTTCTTTTGATTCTCCTTGATAATAAAATCTTTGATTTCAAATTCCCTAGCTTTAATCTACTTATTATAGCTACAATGTAGGCATGTGTGGTAAACTTATAGGTGGTTTAGATCATTGAGTCATTTTTCATCCAAAAGGTCAAGTTTAATTAAGTGTGATGCTTGATAATATTATTCATCTATGATTTATTACAAATATATTATTAAAGATGGAATCTCAAACTCAATGGGTGAAATAGACTCACTACCATAAACAAGAGAATAAGGGGTTACCCCCATAGGTGTACGAATACTAGTGCAGTATTCCTAAAGGGAAAGATACAATTGGGTGTGTCAGTCATGACCAACTTCATTAACAACATGCTTAAGAATACATAGAATGATTTTGTTTATTGCCTCATCTTGATCATTACCTTGTGGATAATATGGAGTGGACCATCTATGCTTGATGTGATAAGTATTACAAAGAGCCTTGACATCATTATTTTTAAAATATTTACCATTATCTAAAATAAGAGTGGATGGAATACCAAAGTGGCAGATAATGTGGTTAAGTATAAACATGGAAATTTGCTTTCCAGTTACATCGGTAAACAAAATTACTTCTACCCACTAGTAAAATACTCAATTGAATTAATAATGTGTTTTTGTCCATCAACGAAACTTGGATTTATTTTCCCAATGAGGTCTAACCCCCATATGGAAAATGGCCAAGGTGTTGTTATAGGTTGTAAAGCTACAAACTATGCATTATATCTACATGCTTTTGAAAAGGTAATCATTTTTTTACGTAAGTGTATGAATTATATTCTATTGTTTGCCAATAGTAACCAACTCAGAGAAGATTTTTGGCAAGGACCATATCACTTGATTGTGCCCCAAAAATTCACTCATTAACCTCATTAATGGCCAAAGCAGATTCTTTAAAAAATGGTCCCATCATAACCAAAGTGATATAAGGTATTACCTAGGATGGTATAGTGGGATGTGCAATGAATAAAGGATTTATGTTGATTGGAGGATAAATTGGGTGAAATGGTATGAGTGTGAAGGTATGTATAAATATTATAGTACCATGGAGAAGTGGGACAAACCACCTCACAAACCATTTCATAATGTGGCATATCATAAGTAGGAATCCTTAAGTATTCAACTAAGAATTTGTTATGCTTTGTAGTCAAGTTGAGTAATGAGTTAATTATTTTCATAGCATCTACTACTTGATTATATATCATAGGCACTTGTTCAAACTAGATGTATGTGAAAGAGGATTTAAAGATATCCACAATTATTTTATAAGGTATGAGCTTATCATCACATGCTTGAAATTCATTAGTGACTTGATTAATGATGAGCTTGGAGTCACTAAAAACAAGGAGATGTTGGATTTCCCATTGGATTGCCATTTTGAGGCCTATTATAAGGCCTATATACTCTACTATGTTATTAGTACAAGGGAATTCAATTTTAAATGCTTTATGAATGTAATCCCCATATGGTGTTACTAATAATATGCCTACCCTCGATCCATGATTTGTAAAATAACCATTAAAAAAAAATCTAGAATAGGGATTCATTAATAGACATGATTTCATCATCTAGAAAATATATAATAAGATGTTCCTTTCCATTCAATGGTGCTTCTTCTAATATATCTGCCAAAACTTGTCTTTTTATCACCTTTTGGTTAACATACTCTAAATCAAACTCACTAAGTAACATAACCCATTTATCCATCCTGCCTATTAGAGCAATTTTTCATAAGAGATATTTTAGAGGGTCAATTTCATCAATAATTTTTGTTTGACTATTGAGCATGTTATTTCATAATTTTTTAGAAGCAAAAAAAATTACAAAGAAATATTTTTATATTTGGGTGTAATTTAGCTCATAGGATATAAAGGTTTTATTTAAATAATATAATTCTCTTTCTTTTATGTTATCATCATGTTGTGCCAAAAAAGCTCTCAAGGTGTATTAAGTGACTGATATGTACAAAAAAAAAGATTTTACTGTGACTAGTGGTATTAACACTAGTGGATTTGAAAGATATTACCTGAGGTGATTAAATGTTATTTCATAATCTTCAGTCCAGGAAAAAGGAGCATCCTTTTTTAACAAAATGTGAATGGGTGATATATGTCTACAAGCTAATAAATAAATCTTCTAATGGCCTATATATTTCCTTATAGACTTCAAAGTTGTTTGATAGTTTTGGGTAGAGGCATATTCATGATAGCTAAAAAAATTTAATGATCAACTTCAATGACACATTGTGAAATAATAAAACCCAAAAACTTTCCTGATGTAACACCAAACACACATTGTTTTGGATTTAATCTCATGTTGTATTCTCGCATATGCTCAAAAATTTAGTGAAACATGTGAGGATGATCTGACCTAGATTTAGACTTAGCTAAAATATCATCTACATAATATTCCATAATATCACTAATCATGTCATGGAAAATAACTGTCATTTCCCTTTGATATGTTTCCCCAACATTGTTCAACCCAAAATGTATTAAATGATAACATAATGTGCCCCATTGAGTGGTAAAGGTTGTTTTATGTTGATCTTCTTTAGAAATTTTTATTTGATTATATCCGAAAAACCCATCCATTAAAGACATCATTTTATGGCCTACAAATAAATAATCATATCTATATTGGGTAATGGAAAGTCATCTTTTAAGCATGTTTTATTTATATCATGAAATTTTATGCATGCTTTGATCTTGATGGGTTTCCTTGATACTAGCACAATATTTGATATCCAATCTATGTAATCAATGGGGTATATAAAGCCAATAGCCAACTACTTCTTTAGTTCTTCTTTCACTAACAATGCTATCTTGGGATGTATTTTTTTGAGCTTTTATTTGACTAGTTTTGCATCTAGATGCACCACAAGATGGTGAACAACTAGTTCTATTTAATCCTAGGATATCCACATAAGACTATGTGAATACATTAGAAAAGTCTTGATGTAATTTCATAAATACATTTTGTTCTTCTTGATTGAGTGATTTATCAAGTTTTACAATCTTTAGATCATTTTCAATGTTGATATTTATAGGAATGATTTCTTCAACTAGAAAACTTGATTCATGTTTATAATCTTGGGGTGGTGTAGGAAGATTAATATCCTTCTTAACCTCTTCTTACTTTGATGTAGATGCTAAACTAGAAGAGTGATATAACTTTTATTCCCCAAAATATGCATAATGTTCTAATTGTATAAAAAATATTTTCTTATGATCAACAACAAGAATTTACTCCTTAATTTTCAAGAACTCAGATATAGCTTTATCATTTTTAAAATGGTCTAGTGTTGGTGTACATTGTTGGTCCCATTGGATGAGTGTTGGATGTACGAGATCAAGCATTAGAATGGTATTTTCATGGAAAAGATTAGTGAGGACTAAATCTTCAAAGTGGCTAAGGATGAAACCCATCTCACTGTCTAAAGAATCATCTTCTAACTCACTAGAGGAGTCATTTTGGGAGTTTATGAGATACAAATTGAGTGGGTTAACACTAGACCATTCTTCCCTTCATTGGCTTTTAGTATTATTAGTTCAATAACACCTTGTTCACAAAGGCCAAAACCTTTGCCATTATAATTCATGATTTTGCACATAATGGATTTTGTAATGGGGTATTTATTGGTGGAAATCAAGTCGATAATTCATCATAATAAAGCCAAGAAAATTTTGAATATTCAATATGTTCATTGAAAAGGAGGTGTGATTCAATAAATGTTGTCTCACAAAGATTTTAAATCATTTTTTTGTTATTTAGATGCTTTGGTATGCCATATTTATTTGGATTAACATATATTATGTTTATGTAGAAATTTTGAATAATGTACTTGTTCATGCCTTGATCAATGATCTTGAAATAGGAAGAAGTGAAATATGATGCTTTGTTGGAGGATGAAGAATTAGATGGTTGATCTATGATTGGGTTATTTAAAGCTTGCTCAATAGAGGGATTATTTAAAGCCTTTTTGGATAGTGTATTTGATATATCTTTCTTAATAGACCCGGGGAGTTGGAGTATTAATCCAAACACCAAGGGGAGGAGTTTGAAATAAAATTTCAGGATTGACATAGTTTTGGAATGAAGGATAATCCTCAATAGGGGTGAAAATATCTTTTTTAACTGTTAGATAATTAGATTTTCGATATCTTCCTTCGAATAGTTTACAATATTTGAAAGGATGAGGATCACCTTGTATAGTTACTTCCATTCCTTCATGAGAAAATTTCAAACACTAGTGAAGGGTAGATGGGATGGTGTTTATGGAGTGGATCTATGGGCATCCAAGGATTATATTATATGGTAAATCAATATCTAGAACATGAACAAGTGTTTCTTTAATGACATACCCTACCATCAAAGGAAGATGGATTGTGCCAATAGATTGATGCTCATTATTATCATATGCTTTTATTGTTATGATATTTGCCTTTAATGCCATTATTAGATACCTAAGATGTTTTATGAATCTTAATGTGCATAGATTAAGAGCCAAACCATTATTTATAAAGACCCTTTTTGCCTTATGTCTAGAAATAGTAACCTCTCTATATAATGGAAGGTTATGTTCTAAACCTAGAGGGGAAATCTCTAAATGATCAAACGTCGCTTGGTTTTTTGTTTCTAAAAAACTTAATAACACTTGAAAGCTTATGGGATTAATGTTTTGAGGGACATTGGACTTGTGGAGGAATTTATACAAAATATCCTTATATACATGAGAATTCTTGAGAAGGTCTAAAATGGAAATATTAGTCGATGTTTTCTCAAGAAGATCTATGATATTAAACTTATGTTATACAATAGAGGAAGATGAACTTGGTAAGGTAAGGTAAGATTGGTGCGTCTTATGGTGACAATAAATTCATATGTGGGCAAGGTAATAACATTAACATGGCTATGTAAAACATCAATATTATTGATTATAGAATCAAAAAGATGATTATCTTGGTTAAAAATACTTGATTTAGGTTGTTCCTACTTTTGTTTACCCTTACCTTACTCATGATTAGGGAATGGGTCTTGATAAATCCCTAATTTTTTATTATTAGATTGTTTTGTTGATGGGTTTCAATAGCTATGTCACCTTTATCAATAAGTTATTAAAAAAATGCTTAAGGTGCATGCATCAGTTTGTTGAATGACCTCTTATCTAATGGTATTCACAATATTATTCTTCCTTATACCAATTGGGTTTTGGAAAATTTTCCTCAAAAGGTTTTGTGTTTGTCCATAATATCATATTTGCATGGGCTAACTTTTGAAAGACATTTTAGTAGGTGTCACTTAATTGAGTGAACTTGCATTTTTAGTCTTCCTTGTTTTGGTTTCCACCAAGAATTATTATGTTATGAGCTAATTGGTTAGATGTTTATGTTTGGTTTAGTGGGTTTTGAATCTGCTTCAAATCAGTCACACCATCTCCCATAAGTTTTATGTTTTTGGATAAAAATTCGTGTTTGTCTACAAGTTTCAAAGAAGTGTTGTTATCTGGTTTGAAAATTTTGATTATACCCTTATTAATTAAATTTATTTCCACTTGAATTACATTTTCAATTATTTCATCAAAATATCATGAGAAAAGGAGTAACAAGTGGTGTCCCAAATCTTAGTTTAAGTTATTCATTGAAATGTCCAATAAGTTTGTTTATAGAAATGACCATGTGAAATGGCTTGCCATTTGTCACCATCTTTGAAGGAAAGAAGAAAATATTTTGTCATTTCATTATTTGGTATTGTGTAAGTCTACAGTGGTCAAATATTTTTCTACATTATAAGATAAGCGATGAAAAAAAATTTAGATAGGTCTTAAAAAGTAGAGATAGATCCTTTAATAAGTCTTGAGAACCACTCTAAGGCTTGACCCCTAAGGTTTTGTGGAAATAAATTCAACATGTATTCATTTTTATAAGCAACATCTACACATGTGTGATAGAAGCTGGAGAGATGTTCCCTAGGATCTCCTCTACCTTTGTACTTATCAAATTTGGGTAGTTAAAAGTGTTTGGGAAAAGGTGTAGCCATTTTAATTACATCATATGGGTGTGAACACATTTCTTCAAAATTTAATTAATTTTGGTTATTAAAAACCCCATATTATAAACCTTGGACTCTATCCTTTATATTTTAAAATTCTCGCATGAGTAAAAGGGATAGTTGGTCCAAAGGGTTAAGTGTTTGGTTTGTGAATAGGTTTATATGTTGGGGAATGTTTTGGTTAAATTCATTAGGATTTTCATTGTTGTAGTTAACGTTTTGAGGAAAAGTGTTAGGGTTATAACCAAGGTTTGGACTTGTGTTGGTTCCAAAATTCATTTGATTTGGATTAAAACCAAAACTAGTTTGACTTGGTTTTGAATTATTAAAACTTGTTATGTTTGGATTTGGGTTAAAGTTTTAACTTATTTGGTTTTGATTTGGGTTAAAGTTTGAATTTGTTTGGTTTTGATTTGGGTTAAAGTTTGAACTAGTTTGGTTTTAATTTGGGTTAAATTTTAAACTTGTTTAGTTTTGATTTGGGTTAAAATTTAGGTTGTTTAATGTGTTAGTATTGAATTTCATGGGATTAATATTTTGAAAAAAACTTGATTGGTTAATCATATTTGGATGGTTTTGTTGTGGAGATATATTGAAGTTTGAGTTAGCTTGATTAAATCATAAGTTTCAATTTGGTTGGTTTTGAGTTGGATTGTTTTGAGTTTTGTTAAAAATTGATGTTAAATTAGGATTATTGATGTAGGGGAATCCTTAAAATATCCCACTTTTGATTCATAAGGATGTTTAAGTGTCCCAAGTGTTATCTCAAGTTGCTAAGGAGTCATGATAGTGAGTCAAATTTGAATTTGATTCTAAAACAAGTTTTCTTGCCCTTTTGTGTCATTTGAATTTTCAAAATTGTGATAAGAGTTTAATAGTGTATTTGGATCTATAATTGAATTTAAGGGATAAGTTTATGTAAGGGAGTTGTAGGGGTCATACTATAAGGATAGGTATGAGGTGTCAATGAGAGTGGTAAGAAATAATCCACCATCCTACATGGGTAAGTAAAAGGAGTTTATTTAAGCCAATAAATAGTTATAGGTCTTGTTTAAGAGTATAAGTGTGTGAGTGGAAGGTTTAGGGGTATGTGGTTTGTATTAGGAGAGGAGGAGGTGATAAATCTTTTGGAAAAATTAGAGGTATGAAGGGATATGGAGAGAAGACAGTGAAAACCCCTGTACTCTACCCATGATGGTAGTATTGACTATGAAAACAAGGGAGCAATAGATAATAGTAAGCTTGAGATAATATCTCTATGTATTAATATTACTATAAGTTTGTGAATGAATCTTAGATGGATTTATTTTATGGAAACCTTTGAAATAGTAGTTTGAAATACAAGTTAACAAGTGAAGGTTGTAGGACTATGTGAAAGTTTCTTATGTTTGATCTTTGAAAATAAAAAATTGATTTAGAAATAATCCTCTTCAAAATGGATTATTTAGGAAGTGGAATCTTTGTATTTAATATGTATATGGATTGTCTTCATTGTCATAATAAACTAGAGTTCCAATCACTAATTGTAGTTATACTATGTTTTAAGATACAATTAGAGTATCTTTGTATTTGGCCATCTTGAAGGCAATGAGAAAACAAGATTGAAATAGTGTTTACTATAAAATATATTGATAAATATTATGGGGATCAGATGAGGACAAGGTTCTTCATAAGTTTTGGAGACTATTGACTGAGATCCATTACATTAAACAAGTCACTACCCAACATTCCTATCATGCATAGTGAAAGTTCTAAAAACAAGCTCATACCCAAAGGAGGTGATTGATAACTATGGAAGGTAAGGTGTATAATTCATATGAATGAACAAACCTCTATGAAAACCCAATTATAGTTCTAGAAGGAATTTGAATAAAATTAATTGTTAGAACCTCTCATAGTCAACTGAGTTCAAGTGATTTGAAGCATAGAATGGAAAAATTTAAGATGCTATAAAATTAGAGAAGATAAAGGAATAAAAAATAGATCTAAGGTAAGTGATTTGATATCTTGAAACATTTTATAAACCAAGCTATGGGATTTAATAGGCCCTTGGCCCTATGTAGGTTATTAAAGCCCTAGAACTAGGGCTTGGTTGATAAAATTAATTACCACCATCCAAATTGTATGAAATTTTGTAATTAAGTTGTATTTTATGTGTGATAAGTTACTCAAACACATTCAAACCTGTATGACCTCTATAACATGGAATTTGGGGTACTGTGTTGTGCTTAAGGGCATAAAGACCTAATTGGTGGCAAGGTAGTGAAGGAAAGACAAATTTGTCCCAAAAATTAGGGTAATAAAGTGTTTATTAAGTTGTGGGAGATAAATGATTATCAAAAAACATATTTTTTTGATTTTATGGTCCATACATTGCCCAAACAAAGGAGATTTATTAGTTTGGAGGGCTAATTGAGGTGTCATTTAAATAAGGAAGTGTATTATGTCTTCGGAGTTATGCTAAGAGAAATATGTAGGAGTTGTATGGGCCAAATGTTTCCTAGAAAATGTATTTGGTTTATTAATAAAGGCTATTAATTTCTTCAAATAAGGATATTTACCCAAAAATAGGGCTAGTAGGCTTAGAAGACAAGAAATGGAATATTAAATGACATGCATGGTGATGAATGATATAAGTGGATTGAGATGGTTTGAAATAAAATGTTTGAATGTTTTAGGTGTTTTGTAACTTTAATAATTATAAATTTGAGTTTTGGTCCATTTGTACAAGATAGGCCTAATGTGGGTCAAGAAGGAATGACAAGTTTGCAAGCAAGTGTAAATAGAAATGAAAGTTGATAAAAGATCTGCATCAATTATTAAAGCTAAGGTTGGTATTAGATGATGTTTTAAATTGGTTTAGGTTATTATTATTACTTGGGGTGGATTAAAATGTAAGGATTAGGTTGGCATTTTGACTTGATGAAACTGGTCTAGGTAAAAATTAGTTTGACACACTATGGTTTGGATTCTTGAATATACATGAAGCATCATTAAAACTAGGATTTATTGATTAGTTGGGTAAGATAGAATAATAAGTCATGATTTTATTTGGATTGAACATGATTGGTGAGTTTTGAAAACTCTGGTTTAGATTGATAGATGAGTTTGAGTAGAGATTCACACTTAGATTAAATTGATCATAACTTTGTGAATCTAGATGGATACTCAAATTCAAATTTGGATCAAGCAAGCTTGAACTAGATGGAAAACCTACATTCAATTTTTGGTTACTTTGGTGCATGATAGGCAAGATTGAAGTAATATTCAAGCTTTGATTAGTTGGATGCATGATTGATGAGTTTGAATCCATATTCAAACTCAAATTATTTGGATGGTTTTGTGAAAGAAAATTTGTATTCACTTTTATGTTGGGATAATGGAAGGGATTATTGTATTGATGAGATTAAAAATTTGGAATCTCTTGATTTCCTTGATCTACATGGATTCCTATGGGAAGACCATGACTATCTTTAGATGACTCTTCACACAAAATGGTTTTCCCTTTGTCTTGAGAGACTTGGGGATGAGATTGGGATAAAGGAATGAGGGTATTACTATCCTCTAAAGAGCCTTTCAAGATTTATTGAATATGTTTGGAAGAAAAAGTCTCTTTGCTTGAGATTAGATATTTCAAGTTATCTACATCAAAATTAAATGGAAACTTTGCACCAAAACGTAAGACTTGAAGAAATATCTCATTTTTGTTGGACATGATATATTTTTCTAAGTAATGTGTATGTTGGGTAGCTTTGGGACTACCTTCATTTTTTTAAGGCCCTTCATCTTCATCTTCATCTTCATGTTTGGGTGTTTCATGTATCTCTACATGATTCTCTTGACCAAGAAATTGAAATGGGTCATTTCTAAAAGGTTCTTCCCTTTCATTAGGATGTTTTGACATGACCATTGGATGAGTAATCAAAATGATTGGAAAAAATAAATAAAATGACTCAAAAAAAAGATAAGCCAAAAAAGTTTGTGTTGAAAAAACTAGAATTATTTTGAATCAACTACTTAATGCAAGCTTTTTTTATTTTTAAGGAATTAATTTTCACACAAATAATTTTAACATGTGTAAATCACAAGGAAAAAAATAATTTTTATTCTAAGTATTCAATTAATTTGCATAAAAAGGTGAAAAATCTAGGATGAGGGTCTTCAACAACTTTTAGGCCTTCCAATGTCACTTGTTTGTACTCTTAGTTATGGCCTACTATTTTAAGGCACTAACCATGGAGGATCTTATCTTATCATTCCCATGACCCACTAAATCTAATTTTAAGGGTGTGTGGAGGGTAACTTCTTGGCATTATCCGATAATTGATGCACCAAAGACGAATGGTAAAAATGTTATCTTAGGCTTACGGTTTATACAAGCTTATCTAAGGGGGAGAAAGTCATGAAAGAAATTAATATGAGGATGCACACTATTGGGTCTTGTCCTAAATTTCCCAACATAGCCATAAGACCCTTCATGTGTTGACAATTTGCAATATCAAATTTTGAGTCAGTTATTGAAATCTTGGGTATTGGAGCATGAAAGCCCCTCAAATCATAGTGTGCTTAAAATACATAACCACTTAGACAATTAAAATATTTGGGTCTCAATTTATATAATCAATTAATTAATGGGGTTTAGCCTACTATGTGGTGGTGAAATTCATGATCAATAGATCCCATAAGAAAAAAAATAAAGAGTTGATACTTGTTTCTTATTTCTAATTATTTCCACCAATGTGACACCAAGGAAAAATCATATGCAAGGTCAACTAGGTAATAGATAAGTTACAAGATCATTTCTTATTTTCAAGTATCATCACCAATGTGATGACAAGGAAAGAACATACATAATCTTACAACCAAATAAGAAGTTGAAAATAAAAATTAAATTTACTCCAAAGAAATTTAAGTGTGATCTAATTAATAACAGCATAAAGAAAACTAAAATAAATTGACCACGTTAGTGAAAAATAATAAAATAAAAAACTTATAATTAAATTCCTTTGGTTTTTGAAACTTATCTTTGGCCAATATTCCTTAAAAAAAAGTAGTTAATAGTTTAAACTTGACTAATATTTAAGGAAATCTACAAAAAGTTAGAAAAAAATAAAGAAAAAAAAGGAAAACAACTCTTTGTTACAAAACTTATGTTACACAGTCAGTCAAAATAATGAAATTAAAAAAAATGATAGGAAAAACATAGAAAAATGAAACAAAAATAGAATCCAAAGAATGATTTCACTATGATATGAAATGATTTTGCTATGCATCTAAAAAATAGAACAAAAAACACTAAACATAGAGAAAACAATTTTGCTCCAATTTTAGACAATTTTGTTGTAATGTTAGACAACTTCACTACTGTTTGGCACAATTTTATTTTTAACTATAAACAAGAAAAAAAATTAACACAACAAAAAAATTTAATGATTTTACTGCTAGGTTTAACAAAATCACTTAAATATTAAACAATTTCACTATCCTGCATGAAAATGATGTTATCTTAGAAAACAACAGAAGATAAAAAACTTAAGGAAAATTTCACTATTATGTTCCAAAATTTTGCTGTTAAGGTCTTAAAATTTTATATTACATAGAAAAAATGTACATAACTACATAGATGTAATGAAATTACTTCAAGAATTAAGTATAACAGCATAATTATATCCAAATATGACTGAAATATATCTAAATATATGATAATAGATAATCCACTTCGAGGGGGCAACCTCCACAAGCTTTAATAAGAGCAGAATTCACAATATGATGATAAATGATTATCCACTACCTCCTATATATAGTCTAACTAGGCCATGGTTACTCCATAGGCCGACCTACTAATCTAAAGAAAGCCACAAGTTGGCCACAAGTCGGCCACAATATAATGTCAAAGAGAGATAAGTAAGCCACAAGTCAGCTAATACTATCCTCATACATGTGATAGGTTAGGGGCGTAGCATGCCCTTCCCCTTTAAACCAACTTTGTCCTTAACGTTGAACAACTATGGATGTTGTTGCAGAAATTCTTCACCCTCCCAAGTTGCATCTTCACTGCTTTGGTTTTTCCACTTAATCAAATATTCCTTAATCTCTCTGGTTCTCAACCTCTTAGTACGTGTTTGGAGGATCTTCTCTAGTTCCAAAATGACTCGTCCTTCTTCATCTAGTTCTGGGAGCTCTGTTTGGGTAGAAGCTTTCTGTCCAATGACCTTCTTCAAACAAGAAACATGAAATACTGGGTGTATGTGAGATGAATAAAGTAACTCGAGCTTGTAAGCCACACTTCCAATTTTTTGTAGAACCTGATAAGGGCCATAATACTTTGGAGCAAGTTTGTTGTCCTTTTTATGTTGCTTCAAGGACATCTGCTTGTAAGGTTGCAAATGAAAAAATACCCGGTCACCCACCTCAAAATTTTGCTCACTCCGGTGTTGATCTGCTTGTTGCTTCATCCTATTTTGTGCCAAGGCTAAATTCTCTCTCAAACTAGCCAAAACCTCTTGTTGATGTTGAATGTGCTCTTCCACATCTCAAACCTTGGTGTGCACCTTTAATGAAGAAATGATGAAAGGTGGATGGTAACCATATAGTGCTAAAAATGGAGACATTTTAGAAGAGGTATGGAAAGATGTGTTATACCACCATTCTACAAGTGGTAGCCATTTAACCCAATGTTCTTGTTTATCTGATACAAAGCAACGGAGATACCCCTCTAAACATTTGTTAACCACTTCAGTTTGTCCATCAGATTGGGGGTGGTAAGATGAGCTATGAGCTAGCTGAGTACCCAAACAAGAAAATAGTTCAGTCCAAAAATTACTAGTGAAAATAGGATCACAATCACTTACAATTATTTTTGGGGTTTCATGTAATTTGAGAACTGCTTCCATAAAAATAGCCGCAACGGTACTTGCTGAAAATGGGTGTGAGAGAGCACAAAAATGGGCATATTTTGTAAGCCTATCCACAATGACCAAAATAACATTATTACCTTCAGAACAAGGCAACCTAGTGATGAAATCCATGGAAACCTCCTCCCACCTTTGACTAGGAATTGCTAATGGTTGTAACAAACGTGGGATCTTAACTATTTCACCTTTATTATGTTGGCATATCATGCATTATTCCACAAACTTTTGTGCATCTCCTTTGAGTCCTTCCCAAAATAATTCTTTCTTAATTCTATGATAAGTTTTTAAGAACCCTGAGTGTCCCCCAAGTGGAGATGCATGCAACTCTTGCTGGAGATTCTGAATCAGAACTTCTATATCCTTGTCTTGCTCCCATTCTAACCTAGTTTCATCCACCCAATCTACTTGTAATATGGACATGGCACCAAGTAACTCTTATGTGGATGCATCCCGTCTAGATAATGCATCTGCTACTACATTATCTTTACCCTTCTTGTAGATGATTTCAAAATCATAACCCAACATTTTGGTTACCCATTTTTGTTGTTCCTCAGATGATAATCTTTGTTCTAAAAAGTATTGAGACTATCATAATCCGTTTTCACCTTAAAGTGTCTACCCATCAAATAAGGCCTCCATTGTTTAACTGCATGAAGAATAGCCATCATTTCTTTCTCATAGACAAGTTTTTGTAGATTCTTACCTTTGAATTGACGACTTTCAAATGCAATGGGTCTTCCTTCCTACATTAGTACTGCCCCCAATCCAGACCCAGAAGCATCACATTCAATAATGAATGTTTGTGAGAAGTCTGGAGTAGCTAAAACTAGAGTGGTGCATATAGCTACTTTTAGTTTCTCAAATGCTTTGGTGGCATCATCATTCCAATGGAAAGCATCCTTCTTTAGCAATGCAGTGAGTGGAGCTGCTATGCTGCCATAACCTTTCACAAATCCTCTATAGTAACCTATTAGTCCAAGAAAACCTCAAAGGTTTTTGAGAGTTTTTGGCATGGGCCATTCCATTATCGCTTTGATCTTCTGAGGATCAACTTTGACCCCTTCATGGGAAACAATGTGACCAAGGTACTCTACCTCCTGTACTCCAAAAGCACATTTAGATGGCTTCGCATAAAGTTGGTGCTTCTCCAAAACTATCAATACATGTTTCACATGTTGTAGATGTGCTTCCCATGTCTGACTATAAATCAATATGTCATCAAAGAAAACTAGCACAAACGTCCTTAAAAAAGGCCTAAAAATAGTGTTCATCAAGCTTTGAAAAGTAGATGGTGCATTTGTAAGACCAAAGGGCATTACCAAAAACTCATAATGGCCCTCATGTGTTCTAAAAGTAGTTTTATGAACATCTTCATCCTTGATTCTAATTTGATGGTACCTCGAGTGAAGATCTAATTTTGTGAAATAATTAGCACTATAGACACCGAAATCGTGTCTACCCCTTGGTCCTTTCTCCCCCCCTTAGTCTGCTTTGGTCTACTTAACCACTCCTAACCCATGTCTTGTTAATTTGAAATAATTATCTTATTTTAATTTAATAATTCCCTCTCCTTGCCACCTCACCACCCTAGGATCCCCTTCCTTGGATTCTCTTCACTCCTCCCATGCCTTAGTGACCTAAACTCCATTTATGACCCCCACTTCATTCTCTTCCACTATCCTCTCATCCATTTAATCCCTCACAGCCATTTTCCCATGACCCTTGACCTCGAAGGCTTGTAAGAATGGGTAGAGGGATAAAATTAGCCTCTATCCCCATTCTACATCCACCGATGTCAGTCATTATGTAGCCGACGTCGACGGTTATGCTAGCATCGATAGCCTTCAAACCTGCATTCAGCACCCCGAACACAAGATCTCCACTCTTTCAATTTGGCTCTTTCAATCCTTCAATCAGATCTCTCAATCTTCAATCCGCTAATCATCAGGGCCCTCACTCTTTATCTCTCAAGAATACAGCAAGCTACAACAACAACAGGGCTTTTGCACCAGCTTCCACACACTCAGCATCAACAATAGGTACATCAACAACCAGGACTCCTACACTTCTTCCTCAATAGGCAAGAGGTAATTACTCTTTTGTTGTGTCATTTTCAATAGCTTAGAATGTCTCTATAATCAGTTTTCTATTTATTGCTTCTAAGCCATACTATCACCAGACCAGACCCGAATCCTTATCTTCCCTGAATCCTTATCTCCCTGTCTCCCTGTTGCCTTTGTCTTCTATTTGGTCCCTCTTTCAGACCATTCTTTCTACCTGTAAAGACCCTATATAGAGCATTCAACCAGACTCTCAGACCCAGACCCCCAGACCATTCAACCAAACCCATAACATTTCTCAGACCTGTCCATAGACCAAAAACTTGACTAGACCTCGTCCACAGACTACTGCCCCGACCGATGTCGACCATAGAGACCACTACCCCCACCAACATCGAAAGTCAAACCGACGTTGACAGACCTTAACAATTGACGATGGCAGACTAATCGGTGTCAGCGACTGTGACCAGGTTGATAACAACATTCAGGTAAGCATTTGCTTCCATTTCCTTTTTAGTCTTTTATCATTTTAGTATTTTATCATTCTACCTTTTATCAAACATTACTTTTATCAATTAGTGGGTTGACATCCCTTAAGGAAGTCTTTGTACTTCTGGGATCAAGCTTTCACTTGGCAACCCACCATCTCCTCATCTAACGCCTTCTCTGTTTTATTCTCTTTCTTCTACAGGTGTCATCCTCCACAACCAAAGAGGAGTTCTCATGATGTCTGGATAATGGTACACAGACTTTATCTAGGTACATACAAGCCTTAGACCATTCCTCTTAGTTTCTTATTCTCTCTTTGAATGTAGAAAGCGAAAATTGTATAGAAACATTCTGGCACGCCCGGTGGGACCCTAGGGTCTTCCTTGGGTTTCTTTCTTTCTTTTCATATAGGGTGCATTAGGTTTTTCCTTTTCACCTCTTTCTTCTCTATCTTCCAAAAGACATCATAAGTAGGATTAAAAAGAACTTTTCTTTCTTTTCTTGCATCTTAGACTAGCCAAAAGTCATATTCTTCAACCCTTTTTCAACTTATTTTCATTCAAACTCACATTTTGACTTGGGCTTAAAACACATTGCATTTCATTTCTGCTTGCTTGCATCTCTTAGTCCACATCTAGTAATTATAACCGCATCATGAATTAATCGTAGTCCACTTTATGTTACACAACCAAATCACTTGCACCAAATCAAACATCAAACTCACTTGAGACAAGGCCCGACTGGGATTTCATCACCCAACAGATACCTTACCCATCCCAGCAATCCCACTTGGATTTCATCACCAAGGGGAAAGCCCACTCTGTTCTCTGGTAGAGGATAATCTCTATGGAAAGTATATTTTGGCTAAGCAAGACTAGCTTATCACTGGGCTCGTGAAGTGAGGGGAGCTTGCTCCTTAGCACCAGGCCATGTACAGAACCTAACCTAGACTCTTGAGCACCTAAACAAACCTAAAAACATCCATAGACTACCTCCTCTAGGACCCATTCTAACAACCAACCTCCCAAACATCACTTTAAGGTATAAGCCATAAGATTCAAAAAGTTGATTCTTAGGATTTAACGCTTAGGGTCTGCCTGTCTCTCTCTATTTTTCTGTTCCTATCTAGTTTTTTGAGCTAATGAGGATGATTTCTTCATTTTTTTTCCAAGAATCTTCAATTTTTGGGAACCACAGTCACTGACATCAGCTTTACCACCGACGTCGGTCATCTTTCTTCATCGTCATCGATTATCTGACCGATGTCGGCCATCTTTTCACACGAACATCGGTTTTCCAACCGACGTCAGTCATTATCACAGTCTTTTTTTCAAAATAGCAACCTAAAACCTGACTCTTTTTTTGCCAAAACCACATTTTGAGTTTTTGAAATTAAAAAAACACAGTTTTAGAAACTTAACCTCTTCTTGCGTTGAATGGTTTTGACACGCAGTCAAACTAGGACCCTTCTTGACCACGTGAGGCATCAATCGCTTCTGCCTTCCTCGTCCATAACCAGTCCCTTAATGGAGTTCCACTTAGAGACTAAAATAACTCTTGCTCGATTGACCCTGACTTAGACCCCCATTTTCCCTGAAGGGGACCAAGATTTTGAGAGATTCTTGGACCTCAATGTCGAAGCCCTCCAAAACTATCTCTCAAGAAACCCAACGCGAGACCTTTCAGGTGAAGTGGCAACGACATCAACGCCATCCACTACCCAACCTTTTATGACTCAAACTATTGCCCCAAACATTAACTCGACCATGGCCAATATGCAAAATTTGGCCTCCCCATCTATTTTTAGACCGACCTCCATTGGGGTCTCATTACCCCCTTAACCACACGTAATTCAACCAAGTTCTACATCATACCAGAACTTGATTATCTTGACCCCACTCACTCTTGCACCCATAAATGCAGGAGTGTCTACCTCCCCTTTTGCCAATGCCACCATGCAACCACGTTTGGCAGTATCTAGTCAACTTATGCCTTCTACCTTCATAACCCAACTGCCCTTGGCTTCCACTTTTGTCCCAATGACTAGTCATACATATGTTGCGCCCCTACAAGCACAATCGACTATGTCATATGCCTCTTCTAGCACCTTTCAAGTGCCCTACAACCTAGGGGGTGCCCCATCCACCAATCCATCAGTAGATCTCATCAAAATGCTGATGGATAAAATGTCTACTCTCGAGACCTCTATTTTTGGTTCACACAATGCCCTCTCATATGAGCAAGTTTGCAATGAACCCATCCATCCTTTCATCCCAATCTGACCATACCCCAACCAGTGGGAGATTCCTAAATTTTATCATTTCCAGAGCAAGGAAGACCCACAACAACACCTACAGGCATTCAGACATGCCTGCTATCTCATAACGCATGACGATACGTTGTTGTTATGCACGTTCCCTATGTCGCTTTCTGGCCCCACCCTTGACTGGTATAGCTCTCTAACCAGATATTCTATCTTTTCATTCACTCAACTTGCCCAATTATTTCTTGACCATTTTTCTATCAATATCACCAAACAAGTCTCAATTACAGACCTTTACTCCATCAGGCAATTTGACGATGAATCAATAGTTGATTTTGTCACCCATTGGAGAGGCTTGATTAACCAGCTCTCCTTCTCCTTGCCTCAACCTGAGCTCATCGAGCTCTTTTCTCGAGCATGTGCCAGGCACATCTCTTCCACCTTGCGGGTCTAAACATTTTGCACTTTTGATGAAGCTTTTGCCATAGCCTGAAAGCTTGAACTCCATGCCATTGAAGAGGATAAGGTTAAATTGCATAATACCAATGCAAAAGCCAATGACCCTTCTTCTTCCAGACCTTCTTCTGCCAACTCTAAGTCCAAACGAGTGGCCAACATTGTGGTCATTAGATCACCATCCTCAAAAACAACTAATCAACCTCAACCTTCTACATCTCTAAGCATCACCAAACAATTCCAACAACGGTACATCCAGCGTTCATACACTCCACTTGGAGAATCATACGCTTCCATTTTGGAAAAACTTGTCAGGTAGGGGGTCCTCAATCTCCCTTCAATCTGACCACCTCAATTCAACCCTTCAAAAGCCCTCCCTACATGGTATAGGGAGGCTGACTTCTATCACTTTCATCGTGTCCAAGGCCATGACATCAATAACTACCAAACTTTCAAAAACATCATCCAAGACATGATCGACAAGGGGGATCTCATCTTGGACAACCTGAATGCACCACCCAACCAACATATCGACATCTTCAAACAACCTTTTCCTAATCATCTACCTACTCAAAACAATGTGCAGACCGTGGTTGATAGCTCCCACGAGCATGACATACACACGGTCAACACAGTCTCACCTCTTGTCCCTGACCAACCTCCTTCACAAGTGGAAGACCCTTCTTCCCCTATTCCTCCTACACAGGTAGAAGAATCTTCTTCTCCTATTAGTCCTCCATCGACCTCTCTTATATTGGAGGATGCCTTGACCATGCCAACGTCGTTATCCCTACCCTCATCCGAGGACCCTACCTTGCCTACTCCTCAACCACAAGTAGAGGGCACGATCATCACTACCCTCTACCCTCTTGAGGAGTCACACTCTCCTATTTCTTCTCCACCAAGAGAAGACCCAGTCTCTCCACCCATTTCGATTGAGGAAGACCCAATCACAGTTTCCTCTTGCCTTTTGCTAGAGATTACTACATCTCACTCACCTCCGTCCACATCCGAACCCAAACCCGTATCTAACCTCACCTCACACAAAAGTGGCCCTCAACCCAAACCAAAGAAGGCCACTAGACCACCTTCATCATTACCCTCAATCTTGGGCCCACATCCATCCACCCTAATAGGAGTGCTCCCTACTCCCATACCTCATAGAGGCAAGTCACCTCCATTATTCTCTCAACCCATCAGACATATATCTCCTCTAATCCATCGACCAATGCATCCTAAACCAAAGTCATCAACCCCCATTGCAACAAAACATCCAGACCCATTGGCAGGTTCTTATGCCTTGCTATTATGGCAATTGTTGCAGTCTTCTTGCATCAATCTCTCACCTCTTAGACCATATCAATCTCTCAAACCAAAATTGCCCTAGTTTGATGACACTCAGATTTGTGCATATCATCACACGCCTAGGCATGACACTGAGCATTGTTGTGCCTTCAAGGTTGTCATTCGCTAATGTCTGGGGAATGACACCCTTCTTCTCAACCATGTTATCAACAAAATTTCAACACCACCCCACTCATCAACTCTTGGATCAAGGCCATCTTGGTTAGACAACTCTAAATTTTGCCACTATCATCGCACTCCAAGACATGACACTGAGCATTATTGTGCTCTTAAAGCTATCATTCGTCAACACCAAAAAAAAGATACCCTTCTCATCAAGGATCCTCTTGACCACCCCTTTGACAAATCATCAACACTGTCCCATCCGTCTCAAACCTCATCACCTAAATTGGGATCTCCATGCCAGACTATGGTCCCTTTGCTACCTTTGACCCCCTTATTCAACATCAACACAGTCAATCTGACCACCAAGCCTCAACTGACCTTGACCAATCTGTCAAACATTCTCCCTAGCTTCTAGGGGAATTTAACGTTCATCCAAGCCTTGACCAACCTTTCAACCCAGTCTCGACCAAATATCAATCACTCTTTTAATCCTAAACCTCGACCAAGCCTCCGTCAAGCATTTAACCACTCTTGACCAATCATCAACCAAATATCAACCAACCAAGTTTCAACCAATCTCAACCTATCTTCGACCAAACATTCAACCCAAACCTTGATCAAACATTCAACCAACCCTTTTAATCAAAACATCCAACTGACCATTGACCAAACCTCAACCATGGCATTGACAATCATCGATCCAGACCTTGTCCAGACCTCGACCATGACATTGACCAAGACCTCAACCAAATCTTGACCAAGACATTAACCAGACATTCACCCAGACATTGACCATGACCAAACCTTGACCATGACATTGACCTGACCCTTGACCAAACATTCGACCAGTCTCGACCAATCAACGACCATATCAACCAACCTAACTTCAACTAGTCTTGACCAACCTTTTCAACCAATCATCAACCAGAGACTAATCATCAGCCAAATATCCATCGACCTGACCCTCGACCAAACATTCAATCAGTCTCGACCAATCAGCGACCATATCAACTAGCTTCACATCCAAGCATCAATTAACACGTGACCAATCTCAAAGAGGCAAATGGGGCAAGTCCGCTCCTAATTGACTCAGACCTTATCATAACACACAAGCATAGCCCAGGGACTTATTAGAACCTAATCCCTTTTATGCCTTGCATCTGTGACCATTCTATTGTTAGTCGAGTAATCAATCACTTGACATTTTACTTGAGCTTGTCCCTTGAGCAACCCCCTGTCATTGTCATTCTTATTCCTTTCAACCATATTTCCCAACATTCGTCAACCCTTTTGTCAAGCATTAATGCTTTGTCCTCATAAAAGGGAATCCTTAAACCTCTAGAGGCTCGTCCATGGCTAAAAACTTTAGTCAATAAAATTTATCAAAAATGGGATACCTAACATATCAAAGATCATAAAACTCTAAATGTAGACTACTCCCTCAAAGGACAGCTATATAATTGCTATATTTACTAGACTGCTCCCTCGAAGGCTAGCTAGGCCAAGTCATATCAAACATATAAAGTAAAATATAGACCACTCCCTTGAAGGATGGTTATGACTAAATCTTGTTATAGACAACACTCTTTCTGAAGCTTCTCACATCGATCAGCTTCACATATATGACCACCAAGCAAAAAAACATCCCAATGCAGACTTCCCGCATCGATCAGTCCACCCAAAAAAAAAATTGACTGACAAGTTATTAAGTCATGGACATGCCTATAGTCATTCTTGGGTCACCTATAAAAGGGGCAAGGTTATTCCTACCAAAAAGGGTTACCCCATCCTCTCATATCACCTACTCAAGGGGCTTCGATCTCACTTAACATCAAGTGATTTGACTACTTCTCTAACATCAACCTCTGGTCAATGACATAATGCCTAAATGGGGCTTTTGTTCTAACAACCCCTATCTATGCTCTCATTTTGGTCCTTGTCAATGAAAGAGCAATTGGCCTTTCACTTATTTTTCACACTTTGGTCACATCCAACCAAAACCTTTTTCTACCCAACCACATCATTTGCCAACCCAACCTCTTTTCAGACCACATCATCATAGTCCATTTCACATAGTTTCTATGGAACCAATACACATGGGAACTAAAGACCAGACACAATTTATGTTAAGCATAAACCATTACTTGCTGAAGCATAAATAGACCTCAATTCATTTTTAGCATACATCCATCATGAATATGGACAATTGTTAGGGATGAAAGACCCTTGACCAATGTTACAGAATACACCATTTGGAAAAGGCTGTAACATCTTTTTTGTTATCCTCATCATTCCGACACATGACCAAACCAACCTATTGACCTCTTTGACCCCTCTGTCTGAACTACATTGGTCTGAGGCCCTAAGACCAGGGCTATGTAGGTAGCACTTAGTTGACACGACGTCCTCTAAGGTTAGCTCGACCACCCTCATTTGTTCATCTCCTTGATGGACAAACCTTCTTTTCTTTGACCATGACCTTGACCTCGACCAAGACTAGTCCATACCTTTGACCATTCCTCCCTTTTACGGAGAACTACATTGGCCTGAGGCCCTTCTATTGGGGCTAAGTAAGTAGCACTCAGTTTTCTGAGGTTAGCTCAACCACATTCTTTCATCCATCCATTCATTCGACCAACTACCTATCTCTCCCGACTCTAACCACTTCCAAGACAACGTTGCTTTGGTTGTTTTTGCCTTTGCTACCTCATGACTGGTTAGCAAAATTATGTGTAGCCCATATTTTTGACCCTCATAAGTATAGGATCACAAGCTGGTTGATCCCCACTACTTGTGACATTTTCATATTTTTGGGAGCATTTCCTGAGCCTGAGATACTTGGAACACGATGACCATTAGAGCTTCAGCTTCGATTGAATAACCCGATCAGCTACGACCATATGCTGGGGCCTGATTATTTCAATTTTGGCACTCCTCGACCTTGACCTGTGACAATTTGACCTGACCATCTCATGAAGTGGTATATGTCCAATCATGACTTTTGTAGCATTCACACTCCATCTTCATCCACTCTCTGTCAAATCAGCACCTGATTCCAAGTTCCCTTCCCTCGACTCCTGCTTTGAGGGGGAATACCTCATCTCATAATCGGGGCAACCAAACCTCTTATTTTTGTCTTGCAACTCACTTGAATAACCAACAAGATGAAATCCACCTTATCCCATACCTGGGGCAACCAACTCCTATTTTTGTCTTGCAGTTCATCCAGAACAACCAACAAGACAAAAAAGGGCAAATGTAGACACCAAAATCGTGTCTACTCCTTGGTCCTTTCTCCCCCCCTTAGTCCCCTTTGGTCCACTTAACCACTCCTAACCCATGTCTTGTTAATTTGAAATAATTATCTTATTTTAAGTTAATAATTCCCTCTCCTTACCACCTCGCCACCCTAGGATCCCCTTCCTTGGATTCTCTTCACTCCTCCCATGCCTTAGTGACCTAAACTCCATTTATGACCCCCACTTCATTCTCTTCCACTATCCTCTTGTCCATTTAATTCCTCTCGGCCATTTTCCCATGACCCTTGACCCCAATGGCTTGTAAGAATGGGTAGAGGGCTAAAATTAGCCTTTGTCCCCATTCTGCATCCACCGATGTCGGTCATTATGCGGCCGACGTCGATAGTTATGCCAGCGTCGACAGCCTTCAAAGCTATGTTCAGCACCCCAGATGCAAGATCTCCACTCTTTCAATCTGGCTCTTTCAATCATTCAATCGTATCTCTCAGCCTTCAATCTGCCAATCATCAGGGCCCTCACTCTTTGTCTCTCAAGAATATAGCAAGCTACAACAACAACAAGGCTTTTGCACTAGCTTCTACACACTCAGCATCAACAACAGGTACATCAGCAACCAGGACTCCTACACTTCTTCTTCAGTAGGCAAGAGGTAAGTACTCTTCTATTATGTCATTTTCAATAGCTTAGAATGTCTCTGTAATCAGTTTTCTATTTATTGCTTCTAAGCCATACTATCACCAGACCAGACATGAATCTTTATCTCCCCCAAATCCTTATCTCCCTGTCTCCCTATTGCCTCTGTCTTCTATTTGGTCCCTCTTTCAGACCATTCTTTCTACCTACAAACACCCTGTACAGAGCATTCAACTAGACTCTCAGACCCAAACCCCCAGACCATTCAACCAGACCCATAGCCTTTCTCAGACCCGTCCATAGACCAAAAACTCGACCAGACCTCATCCACAGACTATTGCCCCAATTGACACTGGCCGTAGAGACCACTACCCCCACTGACATCAAAAGTCAAACCAACATCGGCAGACCTTGACAACTGATGACGGCAGACTAATTGGCATCGGTGACTGTGACCAGGCTGACAGCAACATTTAGGTAAGCATTTGCTTCCATTTCCTTTTCAGTCTTTTATCATTTCAGTATTTGATCATTTTGCCTTTTATCAAACATTACTTTTATCAATTAGTGGGTTGACATCCCTTAAGGAAGTCTTTATACTTTTGGGATCAAGCTTTCACTTGGCAACCCACCATCTCCTCATCTAACGCCTTCTCTATTTTAGTCTCTTTCTTCTACAGGTGTCATCCTCCACAACCAAAGAGGAGTTCTCACGACGTCTGGATAACAGTGCACAGACTTCATCCAGGTACATACAAGCCTTAGACCATTCCTCTTAGTTTCTTATTCTCTCTTTAAATGTAGAAAGCGAAAATCATATAGAAACAAGCACCATGCAACTCATCAAGTAAATCATCAATTACTAGAATATGAAACTTATCTTTGATGGTGTACTTATTGAGTTCCCTATAATTGGGGCACATCCTCCATGTGTCATCCTTCTTCTGCACCATGACCACTAGTGATGAATATGCACTTTGGCTATGCTTAATGATCCCTACCTCCAGCATCTCATGGACCATCTTTTCAATTTCACTCTTTTGTGCATATGGATATCTATATGGTCTAATATTTGGTGGTTGACTACCTGGAATTAGTTGAATGGCATGATCATGTTCTCTTTTTGGTGGTAGTCCTTTTGGCATGGCCCCAAAAATAGATGAGTGGTCTTCAAGAATTATTTGTAGATCAGGATGTGTAGATACCTTTGGGGGTTGAACTTCTATAGAGCATAATCATGCAATAATTCCATCTACCTCCTTTTTTAGCATCTTGGTCATCTGATGTGAACTAACCAACTGTGGAGATTTTGCATGTAATCCATGTAATTCAATTTTCTTACCTTCAGAATGAAAGCGCATGAATAGTTCTTGGAAGTTCATCTCAATGGTACCTAAGGTTGTGAGCCATTGGACTCCCAAAACAATGTCTGTGTTACCCATGGGAATAGCAAACATAGGAGAGTCAAGATTGTACCCACCCATAGTAAGCTTAATACTATGGCATTTTCCTGAACAATTAATTGTGCCACCATCTGCAATCATTACCTAAAATTTTGGTGCTAGGTAGATGAAACAGTTCAATCGAGTGGCCAACTTATGGTTTATAAAGTTATGTGTGCTCCCTAAATCAATCAACACTATCACCTTCTATTTCTTGAGGAAACTCACCACCTTAAGAGTTTGTGGAGTGCTAATACCTGCAAGTGCATGACAAGAGATTGTAGGGTGGGAATCTTCAAGTACCTCCTCTATATCTTCCTCATCATCATTAGAGGCATCATCTGCTTCTTCATCTTCATTTGGGCCCTCAATGTAGAATAACTTCTTCTCAACACATCTATGTCCTTTACTCCACTTGCTATCACAACCAAAACATAATCCTTTTGTATGCTTTTCTTCAATTTGCTGAGGGGTCAATCTAGTAGGTGGAGGAAATGCTGATGATGATATGCTACGATCTTTGAAATGTGTGAATGGCTGTCTCTTATTGGCAAGGAATTTTTCCTCAGCTCTACATGCTAGGATAATAGAGTTAGAAATATTAAGTGGATTAAACATGTGTACCTCATGTTGAATTTGGTCCTTGAGTCCACCCAAAAATAGGTCATTCAAGTTTGCATCAGAAATTGTCTCCACACATAAGGATAGGTTCTGAAAATGATGAATATAATCCATGACAGAGCTAGTTTGTTGCAATTTTTCTAGTTGGTTGAAGTAATTATCTGTCACACTATTGCCATAGTGTAATTGTAGCTGCTCTTGAAAAATTATCCAAGTGACATTGAGACCCATCTTTTTCTTTTGATCACACAACCATCGATACCAAATGAATTGATCAGGTTCAAGATACAAGGATGCCATGGTGGCCTTCTGCCCACTTGGAATTTGATGTAGGTCAAAAAAAACTCTCCATTTGGTTGAGCCAATTGAGTGCATATTTTCCATCGAATTTGCACATATCCACTTTTGGTAATAGGTTCTTCTGTGGCCATGGAGTTGGATTTGAAGTAAACTGGTTATGAGAACCACACTGGTGGGTTTGTAAAATAGAGTTAGCTTGATGATTTGATTGATTAATATTCAAATCTATCATGATATATCCCAAACTATCTTGTATGGATTGCATATTAGATTGTATGTCTTGCACCTCACTCTGAATGCCTTGCACACTATAGTCAAGCTGGCTCACTTTGTGATCTATGTCAAAAAATCCTGGTACAAAGGGCCTATTACATCCCCCTTCTGACTCCATCTCATCCTTATTAGGATTTTTTCCTGGAGTTTCAGCCCCCTTTCCTCGGCCCCGAGTTTGTGGACCTGCCATAAAAGGGTTTTACGATGTCGACCCTTATTGACACTTTTGACCCAACTTTGACCAAGCAATTTTGGAATTATGTCGGCCTCAATTCAAAATATACAAAGAACAAACCGTAGCCAAATTTTGCTAAGATTTCCAAAAATGTAAACAACTTAGAAAAATTCTTTGAATTGCGCACAATAGAGCAATTTTATGAAAAATCATAAAATAGCAATAACTTTTGAAAAATAGATCCAAATAATCTGAAATTTTAATGGAAGCTTAATGTGATGATTTTTGATCTTCAATAAAAAAAATTCTAAGAAATTCGTGACTATTTTTTATATATCACAAAATTAGTGTTTCGCCCACAAGATTGCCCAAATCATAGCTTTGATACCACTTGTAATGAAATTACTTCAAGAATTAAGTATAACAGCAGAATTATATCCAAATATGACTAAAATATATCTGAATATATGATAATAGATAAGCCACTTTGAGGGGGCAACCTCCACAAGCTTCAATAAGAGCAGAATTCACAATATGATGATAAATGATTATCCACTACCTCCTATATATAGTCTAACTAGGCCATGTTTACTCCATAGGCCAACCTACTAATCTAAAGAAAGCCACAAGTCGGCCACAATATAATGTCAAAGAGAGATAAGTAAGCCACAAGTCGGCTAATACTATCCTCATACATGTGATAGGTTAGGGGCGTAGCAATATAAAACTAGTGATAACAACCTGTAGTCTATACCATCACTAGAAGAATCAAGCTTAAATGTAAAATGCAAGCATAAACAGCAAAAACTTAAAGATAAATTTTATCTAAGTGAAAAATATGATGAAAAAAGATTTAAAAGATGTGGGTAAGGTCCCATTGGGCATGCCAAAAATGTATGAATGAAAATCTAGATATACTAATCTTAATCTAAACTAAAATTCAACTATGTTAGATAAATAATCAAAGAAAATAAAACACAAAATTCATGCTTTAAGTGTTCAAGATTTCTCCATTTCAATATGTATCCAATTTGCTCTTTCAAATATGTGGTGCTCACTCCTCCAATGCAAGATTGAATGGGTAGAATTCTGGTGTAAATGATCTTTGGTTGCATTGATTCACCCTTTGATTTTCCTTTAGTTTGATAACACTTCATTAGGTCAAGTTTGGATTAATGAAAGTGACAAATTGTTCATCTATTTATAGATTTTTTGGAGAGAGATCAAACAATGGAGAATGAATTGATTTATTCAAATTAATTAAATAATCAATAGTTGAGAATAAGTCCTCATCCATGAGGATGATGACTAATTCTATAGGTTGAGATCAAAAGGGAGTCATTTTGATGAGTCATAAAGAATGAATTAAATGGGTTCACAAGTCAATGGGTGACTCACAAGGAGGTCGAGAATGTTGAAGAATTGGTTGTGTGAGTCAACAAGTGTGGGAGATAAAGGTGGTAGCATGTCTAGGTAAGGTAGAAGTTTTAGAATTGCTTATTTAAAATAAAGATTAAAGTGTGCATAATTATTTAATTAATAATCATTTAATTAATAATTATTTAAGTATGCCATTTGGAGGGAAATTAGTGTTAATTTGTAATTAAATTTAATAGAGATAAAATTAGTGCATTTCAACACTAAATGAAATTTAGGTGTCTATAGTAAGCATACATGGGCTGCTAAAACCAATTGATTATGCTTAGAGTTATCATTGGTGCTTGTGTTCATGCTTCTAAAGGTTGACACATTGAAGAGCACACTAATCACTCTTTAATAGATGAAGTGTCTTATCCCACTAGGCATGCCAAAACTATTATAGCTCAAATTTTTGCCCTTGAGAGGGTGTCTTCAATCTCTCTCACTTTAGTTATATAATGGGATTATTCCTAGGTTGTGGGTGACCTCTAAGTTGACTAAACTTCTAGATTTAGGATAAATCCCTTGATACTTCACCTAAGCTACTACTAAACTATTCAATTGCTAAGAAAATGGAAAAGAGAGTTGCTCTAAATCCTAAAGGGGTGATACACCAAACTGATTAGTCACTATCAACCAACTACATGTGCACATGTAGACCATGAGACTAATATGAACATACACTACTCCCAATCTAAATTTATTGTATTAGCATTTAAATTTGGAAGTTTTAATAAATTCTTAGGCTAGGAGGACTAATAAATAGGTCTAAAATGACTCTAATGAATAGGTAAATACAATTGATCTTTACACATCACTTGAAAACTTCACATGACCTACAAGAGAAGATTTCAAATCACATATAGGTGATATATAGGACAACATGTCTAGGAAGAATAAGAAAATCACTTAAAAATATCAACCATACATACATACAAAGTATAGTTACATAAGGAGGTAAAACTAATAGTCTTATTTATCAAAGCCATACAAATGAGAAAGAATTTTCCATACTTAGGTGGAAGATCCACAACAATCTATTCAAGGAAGCATATATAGAAGAAAGTGAGAAGAAAAAAGAGAGATGTATTTAAGATCAATGACAAGAGTCATATTTTGAAAAAACAAGTTACCAAAAAGAAGACTAAAAATACGTAGTTATAAATCTTCTCATCAACATGTGTATGCTTGGTCTGATGACATTCTTCTCAAGGTGATGTGGAGTTAATTTATTACCTTGGTGACTCATCCATTTGCTTTTAAACCATCCATTTGAGATAATTATAGGTTAAAAATTCATATTCATAGATTTGAACTGATTGAACACATTAGACATTTAATATCCCAATCCAATCATCTTTACATACTTGTTTTGCAATCTTTCTCATCATTCAAATGTTTTTTCTCTATGCAAGCTTATTCCTTGTAACCCTATTTTAGTGTAAAACTCTTTGGTTTGAGAGATACAAATCACTTCTAGGCAAACTAAATGAATATTTGGTCACCCACTATTCCTTAGAGATTCACCCAAATTTTCAATATCTAACTCTCAAGGTGGACCTACTTTTCTCTCTCAATTTTTGCTAATTAGGCCTAATACAAGCCCTCAATGTTAAAGACCATACAAGGCCATACATTACCACTCCAAAACCTTAAAAATAATTTAGGTGACATGAAATTAGTTATATTTTCCAAATTTAAAATCATTCTAGTGGATAAAACTCATGTAATGCAAGTTTTTCTCTTTATATCCCTAGTTTGCATATGCATAGCCTTGAGGAGGTTGAAGGCTTAAAAAAATAATATTTTGTCTCATGATTATTTAAAGTAAAAATAATTCCTATGTAGTGTATTTTACATAATTACATAACTCCTATAAGTGTTGTTTATCCTTTTTTTAATCCTATTTACACATTAAACAAGCCAAAAGGAAGCAAACTGTGTGCAAAAAGGATTGTGTAAGCAGATGTAGGCATTCTTGGTCATTTGGATCATCCTATAATATTTTAAAATTTCCATCATGGTCTCTTATGGCCTATATACCCTTCCTTTATAATATTAAAATAACCAATTCAATGTATACCTCGCACATTTACTTGGATTCTTGATAATAAGCTTGCAAAGAGAAGCTTCTTAGCCAGTTTGTAAGGTGTTCCTAGGGTTTGATGCTCATTGAGTTTTAATAATAATTTTATGTCATTTATAATTTTTTTTTCAATTCCTAATCTCTCCTCATTTTAAAGTTTAATATTCACTAAAACCCTAACTAGTGTTTTGGCATATGTCTACAATTTTTTACCAAATAGAGATTCTTGCCTCCATTTGCTTGAAATTAAAACCACTCCTATCACATTATTTTGTGTTATTTATACTCAAATTAATATTATAACCACTTATACATGCCAAAACATGAACTTTCTTGTCACTTTTATGCCTACAATATTGATCTAAGCATCAAAGTTATAGAGGTCATTAGATCATTAGACTTTGTAGGTATTGAGAGGTCCTATGGTGATTTTGGAGAGTGTTATGAATTTGTAAATAATATTTGTAACCTATCATTGAAATCCCAAATTTTTTTCATTCTTTTCTAATCCTCAAGCACTTGCATTCAATTCTACAACCTAACATTACATGGATATTTTTTGCCTCAAGGTTTCCCACATGTGTTAGGTGAAGCTGAAGAATCATATGGAAGGGTAAAGACCTCATAAATAACTTTACATATACATTCATGATTCCAAAAATATTTCAAAATTCCATTCCAATGAAAATTTTGAGCTATTAAGGGTTTTGTAGGGTTTTAGACCACCCTAACTTCTCAATAATAATTCATAAAGCCTAGCCCTCTAAACTCCTAACTAATGCATGGAATCTCAAGGTAATTAGGGCCTCCATATTTTGTCAAGATATTAGGACCTAACCTTATCCATCCTATCTGTACCAAGCATCTAAAAATGGTCATTATGAGATTTCCAAGAGCTCAGTGGGAGATTAAATAAATTTTTATCTATTTGGGTTTGGAACTCCCTCAAAATCCTAAGTTTGGACCTATAGGGGTTATAAGATTCCATAAGGGTGTCTAGAAGTACTCTTTACTATGCAAACCTACAATCACCCCTTGAAAACCTATCTTTTACCATTATAGTTACCATGTTCTACTTTAAAACTTGATTGAACTAAACCAACAAGTGTTCATTGGGCTTCCTCACACTTGTAAGGATGTGGGATAATGTGCCATAACTTATTTCTACTACAAACCTATAAATTTATTGCAATATTCCTTTGTGAACATTATAAATGATTAATAAAACACCTCAAAATGAGGCATAACATTAGCAAGGAATATTTGATTTCTTTAAAGCACTTGTATGGAATAAGGGAGCATGACATGACCTGTACATGAGTTAAATGACATAATAAAGACCTCTAAAATTTTGACACTCATTAAAATAACTTAACTAGGACAAGTCATGACTAGATAATGATGATAATGGAAAGAAAATGTATCTTAAACTTGTCAAAATTACCTTAAAATATGTTAAACATGCCTTATGAAGGGCTTACAAGATTATTCATCAAGATGAAGGCTTGAATAGACATGTTTTTATGAGACTCACATATGGTAGTCAAAATTGGCTAACAAAACCCTTAGAGGGGGCCCAACAAAAGGAATAATAAACATAGCAATTTGGAGATCCAGTATAAAATTTTATTTTTAGCCCTTTACACCACATAAGACCAAAATAAAATGAGTAGATTGAACAATAAAAGGATGCCAATAAATTTAATCTATTTTCTAGATTCAATCTAATCCCACTTTTACTAAAACAACCAACTAAGAAAGCAAGAAAGAGATTATTTTTAGCATTGGGTTTTCAATCATTGAATTTAGGAGCCAAAATTTAAAAACCACTTTAATACATTCTATATCATTGGATATTTATTTATCATATTTAACTAATATAAGGGAAAGGTCATCATTAAATTTATCATTAACCATTTGAGAATGAGTGTTAGCAATAGAGATACACTTAACTAGAGCTATACAGGAGTAAGTAGCCAACATGTAGATGAAGCCTTTAATATATACCATATATAAGGAGGGATCTAATGAGAAACACTTCTAGATAGAAAATAATAGTAAAAAAAATTCATATTCTACCCAATTAATGGTGATGTAGGCCCTTGCGTCTTGAAAATTATTCTAAAATGTGCTAACAAACATGGGGCCAAACTCAAAGTCTTGAATCACAATCAAAATGAAATTACATTCAATTATTTCCTAGTCTTTCTCAAAATCAATATTTTCAAATATAACATTTTATAAATATAATTGGGCCCTCTCCATTCTACCCAAAATGGTGATGATGTTGTTTAGGAAGTATCTATTGTGGATGAATCCAATTTGCTTAAGGTGATCAATGAGAGTAATAAATTATCTAACCCTAAGATCATAAAATTTATCAATAATCTTATAGGATACATTAATAATAGTAATAGGATGACAACTTGTTATAAGATTAAATCCCCCAGTTTTTTAATGAATTTTATATCACCTTGAATAATAAACTTGTTAATGAAATGGGTTTGAATGGCTTCATGATAAACTTTATGAAAAAATGGACCCATAGTATCCCAAAGATTTTGATATAATACATAAGGGAACCCATAAATACCATGGAATTCATCAACAACCATTTTCATAACCACCCCATGAAGATATTGAATAGAGATAATTGTATCACATACCACCCCTTTTATTTATGTCAATTTGTATTTTTTACTATAAAGTTACCATTTATGTGTGGATGGTTGTGCCATAAATACACCAAGATAATGAGCCATGAAAAAATATATAATATTAGGAAGAAGTGTAATCCAAGAGCAAATTTATCAGATGGCTTTCACATGATCAAATCCTTTCTAGGAATAAATGAGATAAAAAAATATTTTGAAGCTCTATCCTTGATTTTAAATAGTGCATGCAAGCACACATTTTAGCTCCCCAAACTTGATACTTCTCCTCTAATTTGATAGTATGCCATCATAAGGAATTTTTATTTTTCAAATATTCATTAAAAGGTGATAGTTACAACTCCTAGGAAAGCCAATTGAATTCACAATGTGAGGCCTTGTGGGATATGTGCTATAATTCAATATATTTTTGGCCATAAATATGTAGAAAGGCTAAAATTATAATGGTTTAATTTTACCATAACTCAATCCACTAGTGGGTCTAGAGGACCCATAATCAAGATTTAAAGTTTTGATAAAGAGTTTTTGGGTCTAGGAGTGATGACATGATGTAATATTAAGATAGAATGTATATTTGGCATTATTGATTTGAGGAATAGACCATTAAATTTAAAATTTTATGGGGAGATGATCTGAGATTAAATCATCACAAATTACTACCATAAATCAATGAAAATCAATGAAAAGAGGTAAAATGTTTAGTTTTACAAGAATATCATGATCCAAATGTTTCTAAACTCTATTAAAGTCTTTGTGGAAGTTAGACCAAGATGACTAAGGTGAGGTGGAAAGAAGGGTAGGTAGTGGTTGGGATTGAATAAACCAAGTTTATTGTGCATGTAAAACCATGCCTCTATTGTTTTAGTACACCACAACATGGGGAGTAATGCCTCTTTGTCTTATAGATAATTCAATCATGTTGAAGTCACCACATAGGAACCAATTGGCATTAGACAATAAGCTAGTGATTCAATGCTAAAAATTGGGTTGAGGCATACATTTTGGAGACAAAAAAGGTGAGATCCCCTAAATTTTCAAAAAATATTTCAATGGGCATACACCCTTTTTTTTTAATTTTCAAGACTCAGGCTTATGCTCAAGCCTAAAGGGTGTATGCTCTTTCCATCAGGCATACACCTTTTACAAAGTTATAGGTTTACAACCTTTTTTTTATTTTTCAATTGATTCTATATTTTTTTAAACTCATAGTGATTTTATATAGGTTTGGAGGATTTTTTTGCATTTCTCTCCTCTCCATTTTTCCATAGTCCAAATGCATGTTTTGGATTTTCATCCCACCAATGGGATTCAATATTTTGGTTTCTATCTTAGGTATGTTGATTTCTAAATTTAATTTTTTCCATTTGTATTTATATTTATTTATAAGTGTAGGTTTTTTAAATTATATTTTCATTAGATTCTCTTGCATTGCCTAAAAAACCTATATTTGTATAATTCGAGATACACAATTGAAAGATGGACCCATTGTGTGAAAAAATGTAGAACAAGAACACAAAAAAATGATTTTATAAAAGAAGTTGAATTGTATGAAAAATATAATGCAAAATTTCAAAAATTATAAATAATCATCAATGGTTTACATCACTCCTCAGCTGATAGTGCATGTAATTCACTTAATAATACACTAGAGCTTATTTTTAATGAAATGGGAAATATAACTTCACAACTTGATGAGAGATGTCCTAAAATAAGTTTATTATGGTAAATTATCATATGAAGATGTTAATAAAAAAATAACAAAAGAATATTTTGTTAGGAACACAAAGAATTCTTACATGTGAAAGTAAAATAAAATTATGGAAATACAAGCTACAAAAGAAAAACATAAACATGAGAGAACAAACCACTACACAAGATATATGTGAAAAACTATTGCACAACTAGCAAGGAAAAAAATCAAGGGGCAAAGGAAACATCCAAAATTCATATTTATTCATCAACTCCAACCTCATATAATGAAATCAAAATCTTTCAGGGATCCTCACATGATCACTAAATGGAAAATCAAAATACAAAGAGGAGTTTGTATTTATAACATTTTAGAACATGAGAGAGAGGGGAGATAATGAATAGTGGCCCAAATAAATTCAACACACACATGAGTGGGATGCCATGTGATCTCCAAATGTGTTTTTCACCATGTGAAAAATTCTTCAATGTATGTTCACTTTAGACAAGATCATGTGCTACTGCCATGTGGCTCCAAAACTTGATCCCCACTTCCACAAGTGAGTCTGATCACTCAGTGTCTTTATTTTCTTCATCTCTAAGGGTCAATAAAGTATATGTTATACTTTAGACAAGATTTTAGCCACCCCATGTGACTTAAATAATTATTCCCCACTCACACATGTGAAGCTAATCTACAGTAGTGCATTCTTGTCTTCAACTTTAAATGTGATCACAAGAGTCCAAAAGTTGTTGCAATCACCTTTTGACTTTATATACACATGCGAATCATGGGTCCCCTTAAAAATTTGACCCATGCATGACCCTTTGTCTTTTTCACCATATGAAAACCATATGTGATTCACTAAGGATAAAACCCATGTCCTCTAGTGGAGTACTATTCCCCACACTTGGGCCCCACTACCACATCACCTACCTTTCACATCACCTACATGCCTTGTCAACTACATACCACATCATTTGCACATTGACATGACACATCACCTTCATTTCTTGTCACCATGAATAGTGACATATGAATAGTGGTCTCACACCCAATAATCTCCCACTTGAAGCTATATACATAGGACTTTCAAACACCTATCTTTTGTCAACTGGCTACCATCTAACTACAATCTATGTTGTCATCAATTCCCACTATTTCTCCATAACAACAAGCCTAGTAGAAGTTTTTTGCACTACTAAATTTTTTTTACCCTAACCAACTTTGTTAATACTTGCTCCTACATATTAGATTTAAAGTAACACAAAGTGACTCTTAATTGACTATAGACCCATCATTATTCAAGATTTTTCCATGAACTACTCACTACTCCCACTACTTGAAAGTATCCAATTTAGTGCACACCATGTATTTTTTTAGGCTTCCTACTCTCAATGAATGTGATACATAAGACATTCATGTCTTCTCTTCCATTAGGATACTTTGGAAGATAACTTCAAATACTATAAGAAGTGGGATACTTGACTTCCTTGATTTCATGTCCACTATACATCTTGATCCTTGGTTTTCTCCTTCATCTCATCATAGTCACCCAATCCATCATACCATTGATCATGTTGGGGCTTGTAACCAACATGACATATACACATATCAACAACCTCTACTAAACCTTGGATCTCCATGAAGGTATTCTTGTACCACATCAACATTCATATTGAAACCCATACAATCTTCAATTATTCAAAATAATAACTCTTTGCCTCATCCTCATATCCTCCTAGCTACTCTATCTCATCATGAGACCACTATGTAGGAATGATGATTTTGCATCCCACTACTCAGCCATGAATAGTAAAAGGTGCTCACCACACTCTTAATAGTAGTCTACAACCAGAGAGAAGGACCCATAGAAGTTAGCACCTAACTTCTACATGTAGCATACCACTATTAACCAAGATCAACATGGTATCTGTCAACAATTCTTAAGAAGTCATCATACTACTTAGTGCATCCCTACACCTACCATTATTCAAAATAATAACTCTTTGCCTCATCCTCCTATCCTCCTAGCTACTCTATCTCATCATGAGATCACTATTTAGGAATGATGCTTTTTCATCCCACTACTTAGCCATGAATAGTAAAAAGTGCTCACCACACTCCTAATAGTAGTCTACAACCAGAGAGAAGGACCCATAGAAGTTAGCACCTAACTTCTACATGTAGCATACCACTACCCACCAAGATCAACATGGTATTTGTCAATAGTTCTTAAGAAGTTGTCATATACTCAGTGCATCACTACACCTACCAAGTTTTTGATCCCTAAAGATATAGTCAAGTTGCATGATTCTATACTAAATGTCAATATAAACTCATGTGCAGAGTTACTCCATGCATTAATTCACTTGGTTACTCACATTAGCTACATCATAGCTCTCGTAGATACTCGCTTCCACTACACCATAACCACTGAGCACTTCTCTCAATGCATATATGAAAGACTCAACACTAGAATTCTTCTTCCATGAAACCTTGGGTCTCCAAATTTGTTCTCCTTCATCCATCAACTACTCCATCAGGTATAGAGTTAGGTTTTTAGTACCTCCTCTACATGGATTTTTGAACATCTTAGCCAACATGTTGTGGTAGTAGGATCCCACAACTTATTTCCCCTTCTCTATCCTAGAATCACAACAAGGCACATTCCTTATCATCACACTCCATGTATACTAATGGAGACTAGATTACTTAACCACAAACTATATAGTTGCTTCTTCAATAGGAACACTACATTTGTGTTGATCTATTTGGTAAAGCTTTTAAGCTTCTTTCCTTCACTACATCTCCCATAGAGAGAAATACCTACCATGCAAAAAAATTCTCCATTTTTTGTTTCTATCTTGGTCTCTCCAAATATGGCTCCCACTTGTACAAAACTAGCCAAAAAACCATGAATCTGATATCACTTTTTAGGAAAATAAAGCATTCCTACATGTGCAAGTAAAATAAAATTATGAAAATACAAGATACAAAAAAAATGAGAGAACAAACCACTACACAAGATATACATGGAAAACCCTTGAAAAACTATCAACAAAAAAAACCATAGGGTAAAGTTAGCATCCATATTTCATATTTATTCATCAACACTCTCTCTCTTACATATCTCCTCTTAGAAACTATTTTCTAGTGCTAACCACCATAGCATTCAAGTGAGTAAAGCTTACACACAAACTTTCCATGATCTAACCAATATGATGTAACATGAATATAAATAATGCTAATATCCATAGCATATAAGGGAGCTCTAACAACATCTACCTCTATCTAGATGAGTTGAGCTATCAAGACTCTAAGATCCATCCTTGAGGATCCACTCCATACACCTACGTAAACCAAGCATAATAGCCTTCAAAGTATCTAACCTTCAACCTGTATGTGATGCTTACAACCCAAGCATCTAGGTGAGTTAGGCATGAAATGATTTAAATTATAACCTCCTATCATGAAATAACAATATTGTAAGGATCCTCACATGATCCACTAAATGGATAATAAAAATACAAAGAGGAGTAACACATTTATATAATTTGACAACATGAGAGAGAGAGGGAGGAGAGAATGAATAGTGACCCAAATAAATTTGACTCACACATAAGTGGGGTGTTATGTGATCCCCAAAGGTTTTTTTCACCATGTAAAAAAGTCTTCAAAGCATCTTCACTTTAGACAAGAACATGTGCCACTCCAAAACTTGCTCCCCACTTTCACAAGTGAGTCCAAACCTCAATAGTGTTCTTCTTGTCTTCATCTACAAGGGTCAACAAGGTAGATGCCCTAATTTATACAAGATCCCACCCACCCCATGTGAATCCAATAATTATGGCCCACTCACACATATGAGGCTAATTTGCAATAGTGCATTCTTGTCTCCATCTTCGCATGTGATCACAAGAGTCCAAAATGTGTTACAATCACCTTTTGACTTTCTCTACACATGTGAATCATGGTTCCCTTTACAAATTTGACACATGCATGACCCTTTGTATTTTTCACCATGTGACAACCCATATATGACTCACTAAGGACAAAGCCCATGTCCTCTAGTGGATTACTATGCCCCACACCTATCACATCATCATGGTCACACTTAAGACCCACTATGGGCCCCACCACCACATCAACTTCCTATCACATCACTTGCATGCCACATCATTTGCACACATACATGCTACATCATTTTCATGCCATGTCACCATGAAGATTGATTGTGAATAGTGCTAATGAATAGTGGCTTCACACCCAACATATGTGTGTGCTTTGTTTGTTAATCCTGGAACAAACTAAGCACAACCAATGAATTCCAAACATATTAGTATTGATTCATAAATTTATAATGGGATACGAGATGACTTTTGGGATAGGTGGTATATGGTGTTTGATAAGCCTCCATGCAAAAATAATGAGGTTTTGTTATAGTTGTTGAGAAAGCTCTATTATGAGTTTGGGCTACTAAAAATTCCAAATTATTTTGACATGAATGAATCCAAAGGTAGGGGAGTTGGGTATTTATTTGATAAACTGAATAACAAGCATTACCAAAATGATCCTAACCAAGCTCAAAGAAACAAAAGGACAATAAAATATGTTTCTATCCCTTAAATTTGTATCATACCATACATATAAACACCCTTGAGTCAATTATGAGTCTGGCACATGTTATGATTGACCATGGTATACATGAATTGAAGACTTATGCTTATCCTACTATTGGTGAGATGTCTATTAGTGATATTGGTGATAATGGTATTTGTGGTAGTGGTATTGGTGGTAGTGGTAGTGGTGATAGTGGTTTTGGTGGTATTGGTATTGGATCTAATTTCCCTACTCCTTATACTCATGTTACAGTCATGTGTATCATTATGCATCATGTGGGAGGAAGTGTACATGACCTTATATTTAGGTGCAACATACACCAACTACATCTATAGATAATAGACCTACATTTATGCAATGTACTAGTACCCATCAAATATGTCATATATAGTTGCTTCATCATCTCAGAACACTAATACTTCTCATTTTTTTCATCTATAATTCTTTCAGTATATTAGAACGCTAGGATGTCTAAGTATATTCCTTATATAGCTAATTTAGGACCTCAAGAGACTAGCATGCCATAGTGTACATCACATGTAGATGCTTCAACAATGCATGATAGTAGCATGTTAGACACTATACCAATTATAGTAGCATCACCAACTCATCTTAGAACACATCAACCTATTATGTAAGAGTTATCTACTTCACCATCTAATTTGATACATGGGTTTAATTTTAATCATAGTTTGTTTATGTTTGTAAAATAATATTAAGTTTATTTTCTTGTATGTGTTTAGTTAATTGACTAATTTATTTGACTTAACTTTTTATTTATTGCTTGTATAGATAATTAGTGATATTTTAGATAGCTCACTAGGAATTGAATCTATTTTAGAGGCCACAATTATCACTACTATACCCTATACTTAGGTTTGAATTTTTTTAAATTACATATTTATTTATGTATATTTATTATCCATTGAATAAAAAATTATGTTTTAAGATATATATTATAGTCATAGACTTTTTATCATGTTCATTGGATTCACACATTATTAATTTATTAGTTTTATAGATGATGAGGGATGTTATGGGCATCCCTCATAGATGACAACAAGGATATCCTAATGTTGTGGTTAAATCTAAGGATCTACTATCTCTATAGTAGGTCATGATTTAGGGATAAAGATTGGTGAGAACACATAGTAAAATTATTTTCTATCTTCAAGAAATGATATTCTATGTCATATTTAGATAAATGTATGCACATATAGATATAATGATATATGTATGCTCAATAGGATTCTCCATCACATGTATATACATGATATCTCATCCATAGACAACTATTTATATAGAATATGATGAGTCTAGAATCATTTTGAAAAAAAATTCTTGAAAAAATTATCTTTTTCAATATATAATTTTAGTTCACTAAATTTTATATTTGATATGTTGTGAAGAAATGACAATTTTCAAAGGATATGGATCAAATATTTTATGAATTTATTGATGAGAGGAGAGTCTCTCATCATATTGAGGCATCCAACACCCCTATGGAAATACAACACAATTTATTTAGAGGTAATGAGGATAAGGATAGCTAGTTGTTGTGCTAGGGTTCTAGTTGTAGGCAGAATTGATTTCATATGCCAATATGGCCCACATTGTATCCATCTATGGTGGAATTTGTATCTATACATGTTATGGTCTACATTTTTATTTATATATGTCCTCTTTTTTATATTGAATTATGATAGAGAACTTTTCATATACACATATCTATTATTTGACAAATAAGTTTACTTTAAATATGCATATTTTCTATTTTGAGCATTTAATGTTTACACATATTATTGCTTAGTAATCATTATTAATTCATATGGGGATTTTCAAAAATCCACATTTTTCTCTAATTTAGGTTCTTTATCATTATATATATTTTACATTTACATGTGATATTTTCTATTTACTTATTTCACTTACATATAAGTTGTACTTTATCATAGTTTTTAGGAGGTATAGGAGGGTTTATATGATCAATAATAAGCCTTAAAATGCTTCATTTGTATTGGAAAATCTCAATTTATCATTGTAAAGAATTTCCCTCCAAATACTATGTTTGAAAATTCAAATTATGTTGTAAATGGTTTGTGACCATTCTTAAGGGCATGAACCTTGAGAAATTGATAACAATCATCTACGCTTTAGTCATTATGTGATAATGTCTAGGACCATACTACTACTTAATAGCCATTTTTTATTCTCTTAATCCTTTAGTAGGATCCTTCAAGGATGTTTGATTAGACAAATAAGCTTCCTTTACCTATGCCTATTTTCTATTTTGATCATTTAACGTTTACACGTATTATTAGTTAGTGATAATTATTACTTCATATGAGGAATAAAAAATTCACATTTTTATATAGGTTAGGTGCTTCATCATTATGTATATTTTACATTTACATGTGATATTTAATATAAAATTGTTTCATTTATATTTCATTACATATAAATTTATAGTTTCATATTAAATTCATCAGTTTCTCCAAACTATGCATGGGTAGTATGAATAAATTGTTTTCTATAATGGAGGAAATTATTATGTGAAATAACATTTCATTTCCTAAAAACTTGTATGAAGGTATAATATAATGTTTCAACTATGCGGATAACGATTTCAAATACTGGTGAGTTATAAAAAATCAAATATCAAGGAGTTTGTATTATGAAAAAATCATGTGATTATAGGAAATGAGATTTTATTAGTCCAAAAGGAGTGAATGGAAACTCAAATCCATGTTTTAGAGTGTCTGAACTTCAAAAAGAAGTATAATGGGTTGTGTGAGAAGCCTAAATTGTGTAAATTAAATTCATTAAGCCCATACTATGAGCTATTGTCAATTGACTTGAGTATAGAATTAAATATAAATCCTATGAAGAAATTTTATTTAAAATTAAATGATACTAATAATAAACATTATATATGATGAGATATGAGTTGGGGAACATCAAAGAGAAGTGATAATAAGTCTAGTGGAGTTGGTGAAAACATATAAAGAGTATAAGGTCATGTACAGGTCTAGAGAGAAAGAGTAGATTCCAAGAGAGTCACATCACTCCTCAAGTGATGAAAAAAGGATCAACATCACTCCAATATTATATAATAATTTTGTAACTTTTAGAAGAATTTTTACTTTGAATATTGACTGAGACACTTTTGAAAAAACACTGCTCCCTCTTAGCTTAAAAAACTCACAAGTCTTATGAAAGTCTTAAAATCAAGGATATAACTCATAAATTACTTTACAATAGTTTATAAAACCAATTATAAACACCAATGGTTATATATTAAACATTTATTCATTTATATTCATGTTTTATCTCTAACCATTAGTGTTTCTTAATGCAAATCTTAAGCATGAATAAATATTTTAGCTCTTATATATATTATTAATATCAATTTGAATGATCTTTAAATATTTATAAGTTACTCATATTAGTAAGAAACCAATATTTAGTCAATTTGCATCTTAAAAGAGATAATCTCAAGATAATTATGCTCTTCTAGGCTTGTGTAGGCCTATTTAAGTCTCTTGACTAGTTTTGACTCAATACAAGCATAAAATGTTTTTATATATCTTCCACAAGTGTGTACAAAAGTCATAAAACATTAAAAAACATTCATAAAATATAAAAATAATCCAAATATCTCAAATTTGGTCTTAATCCTCTTCTAGGCCTAATCTACCTTCATAGAAAGGACTTGTCTCAATTCAATTACCAAATTGGTTGGATAACCTTATCAATAAATTTATAATTACCTCATAACAATGATGAATATTATCTAGAAGTTTTACAACCAAATAATAGGGTAAACAATAAACTATTCTCTTGTCTAATCTCTCTCGATGAGCACCTACAGGAGCACTTAACACAATCATTAATTTTTATCTCCATATGTATTCTTTCAACTTGGAAACACATTTATTAGTTGGAAAAAACTATCTAGAATCCTCATGAAATTTTTTGGAATGTTTCACTAGATGAATTTAAATTTATGGAACTTTTTGTGAATAAAACCATGTTCCATAGTTTCATAGGCCTATAGAGACCCAAGAGCTAGTTAAGGATTGTTCATAAGAACTAAAATCTATCTGAAAATCATGTTCCAGGGTTTCACAAGCTTATAGAGACTTGAGAGCTAGTTAAGGATTATTCATAAAAAAAAATCTATTTGATACTTCTAATACCTATCTCATGGTATTAAGAACCTTCATAAACTTATATAAACCTTAAACTAAAATCATGAAAAGTTTCACACATACAACAATTAACTACAAGGATTATTGACACACAAATAAATAGGGTATAAAAGGGTTTCAAGCACAAGGACTTCAAATTAAGGACAAATTCACTAAAAATTGAACTGAATATCTTTCATGAATATAAGAAAAACATGGACACGCATGATTTAGATATAAATAGATATTTAATTTTAAGAAGATTACATTGTTAATAGTACACAAACCTCTATTTTGGACTATAAATGAGCAAACTGAGCCAAATTTGGTCGCATGGTGCAAGAGAAATATAAAGGATAAAGATAATATGTTATCTCTTATAATATCATGGATGAGCCCTCAAATCAACCCCAAGAGGATTCTCTATATCTTGACATGTGTGAGACATGACTATGAGTTTTCGCTCATAGCTAAATCTCTCAAAATGAACTAAAAATTAGTCAATGGGGGAATATCTTATGGTTCATTATCCCAATTAAAAAATTATATATTCAAACACATACATATGGTAATTTTAACGATAAAAAAACCTTTTATGGTCTTGGTCAAGCCTTGAGAGTGAAATTTGTAGTTGACTGGATGAATCCCTTAAGAGAATCTCCTCATCCTTGACTGTGTAAACTAAGAAAACTTTGATCACAAGGTGCAGGAGAACAATGAGGGCTAGAGATAAGTCATCATCTTCAAAAATTTCATGGATGAGTCCTCTAAGGAATACTAGGAGTATTTTATATAACTTAACATGAGTGAGACATGATAATGAGTTTTCTCATAGCCAAATCTCTCAAAGTGGACCAAAATTTGGTTAGTGTGGGGAAAATCTTGTGGCTTATTAACCCAATATATTAATTGTCTATGTGGACACATCTGGATGGTCATTATAAGGCTATAATGTCCCTTGTCCAATCTCAGTCAAGCATCTAGAGTGAAATTTTTAGTTGATTAAACACATTGTTTAAGAAAATCTCCTCATCCTTGAGTGTATAAATTGAGCCAACTTTAGTCACATGATGTAAGAGAAATGTGAGGGATAGAGATGAGTTGTCAACTCTAAATATTGAAAGAATGAGTCCTATAATAAACCCCACTAGGATTATAAATAACTTGACATGGGTGAGACATGACAAAGATTTTTATCTCGCTGATAAATTTATCAAAACAAACCAAAATTTGGTCAATAGGGGGCATATCTTATGGATCATTAGACCAATTGATGAACCATCTACGAAAAAATGTTTGTATGTGAATTTTAAGACTAGAAAATCCACTTTCTAGTATTGATGGGCCGTGGAAGTGAATGTTATAGTTGACTAGATGCATCCTTGAAGAGAATATCTTCATCCTTAAGTGTGTAAACTAATCCAAATTTGGTCATGCAGTATAAGGGAGCCATGATGGATAGAGATGAGATATTATTTATCATGTTTACATTGACAAATCCTCTAAGTAACCCCAAGAGTATTCTTTGTAACATGACATGGGAATGACATGATAATGAATTTTCTCTATAGGCAAATCTCTTAGAATGAACCAAAATTTGGTTATTGGGAACATATCTTGTGGCTGGTTAGTCTAATTGATGAGTCATCTATGTAGACACATCTAGATGGGAATTTTAAGGCTAGAAAATCCATTTTGCAATCTTGGGCAAGCTCTGAGACCAAAATTTTTAGTTAACTAGACACTTAAATGGATGAGTCCTATAAGCAACCCTAGGAGGATTATCTATAATATGATATGGGTAAAACATGACAATGATTTTTCTCTCATAGCCAGATCTCTCAAATTATACCAAAGTTTGGTCAGTGGGGGCATATCTTGTGGCTCATTACCCTAATAAAAAACCATCTACACAAACACATCTGGATGGGAATTTTAAGGCTAGAGCATTCATTATTCATTCTCAGTTGGGCCTCGAGAGTGAAATTTGTAGTTGACCCAATATATCCCATAAGAGAAAATCCTCATCTCTAAGTGTACAAATTAATCCAAATTAGTCATGTGTTGTATGAAAACCATGATGCATAGAGATGAGCCATCAACTCCCACACTTGCATTTATGATTCTTCTAAGTAACCCCAAGAGGATTATCTATAAACTGATAGGGTGAGATAAGGCCATGAGTTTTCTCTCATAGTTAAATCTCTTAGAATGAACTAGAATTTGGCCATTGGGGGACATATCTTGTGGCTCATTATCTTAATCAATGAATCATATATGAAAATAAGTCTATATGGGTGTTTTAAGGCTAGAATAGTCATTACCTAGTCTTGATCAATCCCTAGGAGTGAAAGTTGTAGTTGATTAGATGCATCCATTAAGAGAATCTCCTCATCCATGAGGTTGAAAACTAATATAACTTTAGTCACATGTTGCAAGAGAACCATGAGGGATAGAGATGAGCCATCCATTCCCAAAATTTTAGGTATGAATCCTCTAAGCAACTTGAAGAGGATTCTTTGTAAGTTGACTTGAATGAGACATGACAATGAATTTTCTCTCTTATCCAAATCTCTCTTAAAGGTCCAAAATTTAGTCAATAGGGGTGAATCTTCTGACTCGTTAGCCCAATCGATGAAACATATATGTACACACACTTAGATTGGATTTTTAAGGCTAGAATGGTTGATATCTAGTCTTAGTCAAGCTCTATGAGTGAAAGTTATATTTGACTAGATGCATCCCTTAAGATAATCTCCTCATCCATGAGTGTACAAACTAAACCAACTTTAGTCATGCATTGCATAATAATCATGAGGCCTAGATATTTGTTATTATCTCCCATACTTTCATGGAAAAGTCCTCTAAGCAACCCCAATATGATTATCTATAGTCCAACATGAACAAGACATGACATCAAGCTTTTTATTTTAGCTAAATATTTAAAGGGACAAAGTTGGTGAGTAAGGGGTGCATCTTCTAACTCATTAGACCAATTGATGAATCATATGTGTAGACACATCTAAATGGGAATTTTAAGGATATAATGGCTATTGTTTGGTCTTAATTGGGCCTTAAAATTGAAATTTGTAGTTGACCAAATGCATCCTTTAAGAGAATCTCCTCATCCCTAAGTGTGCAAACTATGTCAACTTCGATTGTGTATCCCAGGAAAATGGTGAGGGTTAGATATGAGCCATTAGCTTCCACACTTATAAATAAAATTCCTCTAATCTATTCTATGAGTATTCTCTATAATGGAACATGAATCAAACATGATAATGAGTTTTTATCATAGGTAAATATCTCTTAAAGGGCCAAAAGTTAGTTAGTGGGGGCATATATTCTAACTTGTTAGCCGAATAAATAAATTGTGTGATGAAATATATGTATGGAAGTTTTAAGTCTAGAAAAACCATTTTATAGTCTTGGTCAATCCCCAAGAATGAAAGTTTTAGTTTATTAGATACATCTATTAATATAATCTCCTCATCCCTGAATGTGTAAATTGGGCCAATTTCGATTGCATGTTTTAGGATAACCATGAGGGATAGAGATGAGTCCTCAACTCCCAAACTTACATGGATGAGTCCCCTACGTAACCATGGGAGTATTATCTATAAATAGACATGAGAGATACACAATAATGAGTTTTATCTCATATTTAAATCACTTTTATAGGGTCAAAATCTTGTCAGTAGAGGTCATATCTTCTAGATCATTAGCCTAATCAATGAACCATCTTTTTAAATGCATTTGAATGGGTATTTTATGGTTAGAATGGGAATTTTTTGGAATCATTATATCCCTAGGTACAAAATTTGTAGTTGACTAGATACATCCCTTGAGATAATCTCCTTGTCATTAAGTGTGAAAATTGGGTCAATATCTATCATGCATAGCAAGAGAATTATAAGGGACATAGACAAGCTACAAGATCCCACACTTTCATGAATGATTCCTTTAAAAAAATTGAAGAGTATTCTCCCTAACTCGACATGAATAAGACATGATAATGAGTCTTCTCTTAGAACTAAATCTCTCTAAAATGACCAAAATTTAGCCAGTGGGTTGTATATCTTCTGAATCATTATCATAATTAGCAAACCATCGATGCTGACACATTTAGATGGAAATTTTATGGATAGAAAGGCCATTTTTATATCTTGGTCAAGCTCCATTAGTGAAATTGTAGTTGACCAGATTCATCATTAAGAGATTATCCTTGTCCCTAAGTATGCAAACTAAGCTAACTTATGTCACACATTACAAGAGAGTCATGAGGGATAGAGATGAGGCATAAGCTCCCACACTTTCATGGATGAGTCTTCTAAGAAATATAAAGAATATTTTATATAATTCAACATGAACAAGACATATTAATGAGCTTTATTTTACAACCAAATCTCTCTTAAAGGGATAAGAAATTTCTAGTAGGGGCATATCTTAAAACTTATTAGCTCAACTAATGAACTATATTTTCCAAAACCTCTATATGGACATTTTAAGGCTATAAAGTCCCTTATCCAGTCTTGTTTCATCATTGGGAATGAGAATTGTATTTTAATGAATGCATACCTTAAGAGAATCTCCTCATCCCTGAGTGTGACAATTGAGCCAAATTTAGTTAAAGATAAGCCATCAAATATCATAATTAAATTAATGAGTCCTCTAATCAACCCTAGGATGATTATCTATGACTCGACACGGTAGAGACATAGTAACATATTTTATCTCATCACTAAATCCCTCTTAAAGGGATAAAATCTTATCATTTTAGGGTATATATTTTGGCTCATTATCCCAATTGATGAATAATATTCACCAACACATATAAATGGGTGTTTCAAATCTAGGACAACCATTATCTAGTCTCGATTGAGCCTCAAGAGTGAAAGTTTTAGTTGACTAGATGCATCCCTTAAAATAATCTCCTCATCCCTAAGTATGTAAACTAAGCAAACCTCAATCACATGGTATAGGAGAACCATGATGGATAGATAAAAACCATAAACTTCCACACTTGTGTATATGAGTGCAATAAGAAACTCTAGAAGTATTATCTCTCATGTGACATGGGTGAGACATGACAATGAGTTTTTTATCATAGCCAAATCGCTCTTAAAGGGCCAAAAAATTATTAGTGGAGGAATAGCTATTGGATCATTAAGCCAATCAATGAACCATCTTCATGTAAATGTATATATGTGAATTTATATGCTATAACAACCATTTTATGGTCATGATCGAGTCTTAGGAGTGAAATTTGTAGTTGATCAAATGCATCCCTTAAGAGAATCTCTTCATCCTTGAGTGTGCAAACTGAGTGAACTTATGTCATGAATTTTAGAAAAATAATGAGGAATATATATGAACCTTAAATTAACACACTTACATGGATGAGTCCTCTAAGAAACCCTAGGAGTATTCTCTCTAACTCAACATAGGTGACACATGGAAATGAGTTTTCTCTCACATCTAAATCTTTATTAAAGGAAAAAAATTAATGAGGGGCATATATTCTAGATCATTATCCCAATAGAAAAACCATATTCATAGACACATCTATATGAGTGTTTTAAGCCTAAAATATCCCTTGTCTAGTCTTGGTTAGGCCTCGAGAGTGAATTATAGTTGATCAAATGCATTGCTTAAGTGAATCTCCTTATCCTTGAGTGTGTAAACTAAGAGAAATTTCATCATGTTGTGAAAGATAGATATCAGGGTTAGAGAATTATAATATCCCACACTTTAAAGCATAAGCCTCAAATTAACTATAAGAGAATTCTATCCAACTCAACATGTGTGAGATAGATAATGAGTTTTCTCTCGCATCCAAATCTCTCTTAATGGACTAAAAGATTATCAATGTGGGGTATATATTATGTCTAAATGTGTATTTTAAGGTTAGAAAATATAATGTCTAGTCTTGGTTAGATCCTAAAAGTGGAATTCATAATTGACCAGATGCATCCCTTAAGAGAATCTCCTTGTCTCTAAGTGTCAAAATTGAGTGAACTTTCATTGTGCATTAAATTAGAACCATGAGGGATAGATATGAACCCTCATATCCTAAAATTACATATACAAGTCCTCTAAACAACCCTAGGAGGATTCTCTATCACTCAACACAAGTGAGACATGTCAATGAGTTTTATTTCACATCCAAATCTCTTTTAAATGGCCAAAAACTTGTCAATGGGGGGCATATCTTCTGGCTCGTTATCCCAATCAATGAACCATATTAGTGGATAGGTATAGATGGATGTTTTAAGGCTAGGATTAGTGTTTATGTATTTTTTCAAGAAATAGACTTAGAGAAGAGTGTGAAACCTACTACTTGAGTTAGATAACCTCAAAAGAAATACAATAAGTCTATCTAGTGTCATTTTTGAATTATATGAGTAATGAATAGATCATAGAGAAGAATGTATTATTTTTTAAATTCTCTTTATTTCAAGAAGACAATCTTGTCTACTCATGGCTTCAATCACGTGAAGGTGGAAGCTCATCTAGTGTCACTAACCTACATTAAAATTGATAGTAAAAAATTTAAACATAAATAAACAATTAATGATATAATAATTCAAAAATAAAATATAATAAAGCAAATATGTTAACTGTATTAATTTGAAGTACAAGATTAATTTTTCATACTAACCTTACCAATTCAATCCAATGTACCTTCAAGATCATCTCTATTTTTAAGTGTTTCAAGAATCAATTTAATCACATATTCATAAACTTTCCATAAACTTTTATTGTTAAGTTTTCCACTATATTTGATTATTTGAATATTTATAGCAATAACCAAATTTTAATAATGAAGCACCACCCTGTGTGTTTCAAAGTCTTCATATAACACTTTTTTTTAAAATTATAGTACCTATGAGGCGAAGTTTTTGTAAATACCATGGATCCAGTGGGATAAACCTTCTCCATCCATGACATTTGTGGTTAATTTTATTTTTCCTCTACATAATGACACAAGTAGTAGTCTATTATTTCATCATTATCCCTAGGTGCAATGACTAAATAAATATGACCTACATTTCAATTATAAGCAATTTGTAAGCACAAATAGGAAATAATAAATATATCACTAATAGAATTAAGGATACATTTAAATTAGAAATAAATTGTATGTGGTTACACAAGATCTAAGATTGGTCAAAGTCAATTGATGATGCCATTTCAAGATTGCCAATTATTAGGGTGAATGGATACTCTCTTCCAGTGTTATGGGTCTACAATACCATTCATCAACATATTATTTTGACTCACATTCATGCTAATTACATTTAATATAGGCCAAATAAAATCATGATATATCCCTATTATAAATAGTCCATGAATTAGAATTTGAGCTTTCAATTGAGTAGAAAACACTCAATATAGGTACTAACTTGCAATCTTCATACATTGACTTATCTTTTTCCTCCATTAACTAAAAGAATATTTGCACATGAGAATATTTATTTTATCCATGATTAAAAAAAATCATCACACCAAGTCACAATACATGAAACATCAATCAAATTAGCACCATCTTTGTGCTTTCCCTAGTCTTTTTAAGGGATTTTTTTAATGCATTCACTTGCACCATCATGTTCCACTTTGCCATGACTAGCCTCAAAGAAGCTCAAAAAATGTTGAACCCCTTTCTTCTTATGCATTTTTCTTAACCAGTAAAATATTCAATAATGCTTAAATTATGTTGCACAATTATCTAATGAAATATAGTGTTTATCAAACATGATTTCTCTTGAATTAATATTCCTATAAAATATCACAAAAACACCTTGGACAAACTATAGATAATGTGATTTTTCATCACTCATATAAAATTGGTACTCCCTCAATTTTTTTTTTCATCTATGCTATTAGGTACATGTTTAAATATATTATGCACAAAAATTACATCTTAAATTGAATTATATTATTGGGATTGAACCTCATTCTGTGGTTGTAGTGTGTAGTTCTTATCAAAGTCCACAACTAAAACAATGGTTCAAACTAGGAAGTTGTAATTGCATAGATTTAATTGATTATCTAACCATTTTGATTTATGTGTGTCTCTTTCATATTAATAGATAATATTCTTCTTGAATTCAAAAATGAAATTAGATATGGAAACTTTGGTTATAATTAACTCACATATTGATGATTCTTTTCGATATTTTAACACATAATTTTTAGATTTGCACTTATTATAATCAACTAGTTTCTTTCTAAATTAATGTGAAGTTTCTTCATTTATACAATTGGTCAAATTTGACAAACCACCACAACTATTACATGTTCCATCTAAACATTGTTTGGAAAAAATAACTATCCCTCAAGTCCTCAATAGCTAAGACTTTGGATTAATTCTCTTGGTTTTTAAGGTGGGGAAGACACCATAAATTCTTGCATAATATCATCAGTATGTAAAGTACAATATATATGTTAAAAAATATCAAAATGCACAGAAAATTCAACATATACCCTACAACAACATGTGTTGTGGGTTTGGTTTATTTTAACGTATAAAGTCTTTAACATCTCAAATGACCTTTGGATGATTAATAATAGGCCATTAAATTTTTCAATAAATTTTTTATAAAATTCTATGTGGGTCATGTCCAAGAATTATTTTACATGTATCTCATGGTTTTTTAACCTTTTCTTCTTTTAACATCTTTTACATTAGATGAGACCCTTGTGTTCTTATGCCAAAATTTCTCAATCAAATGCCTTATTCCTTCAACTAATACCTTATATTTTTCTAGGAGTCTACCACTAAACACCCAAAAATCTATGATTAAAGGGTCATCAGGCCTTGTTCTTCTTTTTATGACATTTATCAATTTTTTTCTATTCAAGTTTAAAGATGTACTTATTTCATTAATAATTAGAGATTTATATGTTTACTTACTCACTATATATTCCATTATAACTCATCTATCTACATTACTAACTTTTCTTTGACTATTATTGCCTAATAGCTTAAAGGTATTAAATGGATGCTTTACTATTGATGAAAATTTCATATGGCTCATGATATCTATATAAATTATCCATAAAGTGTTGATTTTGGTTATATATTGCATTACATTTAATAGTTAAGGTCTTATCTAAGTAGGAAATGAATGTAATTTGTCCTTTGTTTGTATGTAGTTTATTGATGATTTTTTACCTTATTATTGTGTCTAACTTGGATGAATAGCATAGTTTTGAGTACAAAAACTCATCCTAATGGTAGAGTAATTTTGAAAAGGCAACACACAATTTTAGCAAATCTTTTTGGATATAATTTTGAGTATTTAATGAGTGAGCTCCAAAGAATTGATGCTCTAAAGACAATCCAAAAATGCTCTGAAGATGATCTGAGGGTGCTCTAAAGACATATATATGTTGCTTTGAAGATGCCTAGGCATTTTCCAAAGACCTATATAGATTACTCAGGAGACCTATATAAGATGTTTCAAAGACATTAGACATGCTCCAAAGACTAGTTGGATCTTACTAACCAAGATAATAATTATAAAGATATCTATAAATAGATTTTCTATATTTAGATGCCTTATTTTAAACATTACATTCATGGTAATGACCTAAACTAGTTTGGATATATTTATACCTCTATTTTGTAAAATTGGACAAGTATCTTCAGTCTATGTTAGTTATTTTATGTCTATACTTAGTTGAGTTGTTTCCAATGCCTTCTTAAAAGTGTGGGATGTAACTCCCTAATTATCTATATTTTGAATAAACCAATTTGGGCATCAAGATCAACAAGATTTTGTACTCTGTGGATAGATGTTGAGATGTGTTTAAATACACATCTCTTTCTCATTCTAGTTAGTTAGAAAAAGTTATAAAAACTAACATTTGATGAATTTGAAATTAGAAGAATTTCAAATTTATATATATTATTCTAAATGAAAAAGAGTTCAACATTTCTCTTTATTACTGAGTAAATTAGTTCCTATTTTAAGGAAGGAGAAAGGCCCCACTTCTCTTCAAGGATCAAGATAAATTAGTAGTTTTAATTTAATAGTGTAAAAATATTTCTTTAATCTAGATATATTTCATTCACTATAGATTGTACCCTTTTAAAAAATACATAATGATATCTTTTCAAATCAAAGAATGATTGTTTTTAAACACAACTATGAATTTCCTTTTAAAAAATAAGTATGAATTTACTTTTCAGAATCAATTGTGGATTTTATTTAATAGATGTGTGTTTCATTTACATGTAACAGTTATTTCAAATTAATAAAAGAAGATTTATTTTAAGTAGAAGTACATTTTTAAAACTAGAGTAATATTATTAATTCATTTCATTTTCATAATTTCCCATAAAATGTTTAAGTGATAATAAATAATATTCTTAGATTTTGGAACATCACATTGTCCTACCTAGTTGAGTAAGTCGAGTGAGGACATCATGTGTCTTATGCTATATGTTTAAGTTTTATATGTTGATGGTGTGAATGCCAATAGGAGATCTTCAATTAAAAAATAGTTTAGATTTGCTTTTCTACAAACTAGAGTTAAAGTTTTATTTATTATTATAAGGATTTAGAAAATATAGTAGATGTAAAACCCCCCAAATAGTGAACTATACACCTCTAATATCAAATGGTCTCATTGCATGCAACTATCAAACACTACCTTGGTTGAAAATGACACCAATCCATTGATTGATTAAATGAGAGGTATAATGATAGCCTATAATTTTTGGTGCCATTACTAGAGACATTAATTAATAAGTGTTAGTGAGATCCTACATTAGAGTTATATAAGAAAATTTAGAAACATTCATAAAACTTGAAAACACAAAAACAATTCAAAAATATTTAGATTTATGAACCACCCAAGAATTTCTAAAGGATGGTTTATCTCTAAAGGATCCCAAATAAATAAATAAGAAGAGAGGGTTCAATCTTGACTGGAAAGACCAGGAAGTGAAATAAAGGCACTTGAAATCTATTTTTTAATTCCTCTCCTGAATAGGGTTCATCCTCATAAATAGATCCTACAAGAATAATTTTATTTAGATCATCTTCTCCTATCAAGAGAATTGATCTTGACAATCCTCTTTCTTGAATAGTTTGATTTGATCCCCAAGCCCTACAAGAAGAAAATCTGATGGAAGATTATCCTCATGATATAGACCATAGGTTGAGTACCCAAGAAGTGAATATATATTACACTAATAACAAAAGCTAGGAAGAAAGCATGTGAGACTAAAATGTACATGTGGAAAACCCTAACCTGACAACCTTAATAGGACATACCTTTCTCCTATCTAATCAACCTAGGTATTGATTACATAAATTCCATGAAAAACATTTCATAATCTATTTTACCCACTTTTAGAGCTAAATCCTTGAAGAATATAGATAATTTCCTCTTTGAGTTTTAGGTTCTTTGCCAAACATATGATTATGTCATAGATAATCAAAATTTGAAATTATTTCCATCTACACTCAAGGATGTAGCCATGAGATGGTTCATGGTACTTGAGCTTAATTACATAACCACTTAGGATGAAATAAAAATTACATTTCTGGATAAATATCAATATTATTATAGAGTTAGGTAATGAAAGGAAGACTTTTTAAAGATCAAACAAAATGAATATGAAACCTTAGAAGATTACCTTGATAGGTTTATATTTATCCATAAAAGGAGTGGTTACCAAATTACTAAGGAGGTTTTAAAAATAGTCTTTCTTAAAGGGTTAGATGATGATGCATGAGATGCTTTGAATCTAATGGGAAAGAGTGATATTGATAAGTTAACCTTTCATCAAATTTCAACATTATATACTAATTAGTCTAGGATAAGACCTAGTATAAGGAAATCAAGGTTAGGAAAATCACCTAAAGTTGGCCAATTAATGGAAGAATTTGCCAATTTCAAGATAGACATTCTATCATAATTAACATCTACTTTAGATTGACTCAAATCAAAATATAATACTACCAATACTAAATAATTGTCAATCTATTATCCTAGATACATGCTCATAGATGCTATAAAAGATTGCCCTTTTAACAAAATAGAGGTATGCAATATTTTTGACCTAGATCATGACATTAAGAATTAAAAACACCTTCCTAATATAAGAAATCAAGTAAAATAAGTATCATATACCATTAAGAAATTAAAATTCATTCAAAGACAAAGAAACTATTACACCAAATCTCAAAATCAATTTGGTCCAAGATTTCCTCCCAATCCATGGATGGTATCATGGGCTAGACAAGTCACACCACCAATGTGGGGAGCACCCAAACCATGGGTTTCTTAAAAATGGATGCCATAGATGTGGTGAATGCCTTAAAATCAACCTTGGGCATAAAAACAAAATCAAAAACTGCATTGGGTCCAACAGTCACCACCTCAATGGTCAAACCAATAGTATCAGCCACAAAGAAGGTTTCTTCCATAGTAGGCCTTAATGCCTCCACAACCTCAACCACCAAAAATTGATTAGTAGTTTAAATAAAAACATTTACCTTCCCAACTAGTGATAAATCTAAATAATAGATAAAATGCACCTATATATGGAGTTGATCAAGAAAATAGTATTACAAGTGATTCAACTGAATGTAATAATATTCAACTCAGATTAGGAAAGGTAGTAGAAGATACATCCATTAGCATAAATAAAATTCTCAATGATGATAAAACTCTTGATCCATTTTTCGTCCAAGAACCAATTGAATAAAAATTAGAAGCCACAACCACACTGACCCAAATTCAAAATTGTGTTGCTATTCCAATTCTCAAGAGACTTAAGGAAGAGAAACCTAGGGAATATTTTAAATTGATGCATGGATTAAAAAGACATAAAGATATAAATTCCACTATTAAGAGACACTAAATATATTTTATTGAGTTGAATTAAATCATCAAAGGATTATGCAATAAATCACTAGGAATAAATAATCAATATCCTAAAATAATTTAGGTAAGTGGTAAATTTTTTGATTTATTAACATGAAACATACTTGTTCTTAAATATGGAGATCCTGGTAGTCCTTAAAAAATATGATAATTAGGAATAAGTCTATTCTAAATTTGATTTTATATCTAACTTCTACCATAAAAATAATGACTATCGAAATAGTAGAGTCTTTATCTCTCATAGGGATTCACCTTACCACAACAATCTTGCAAATGATAGATCAATCTACTACTTCCCCTAAAGGAACCATAAATAATGTGCCAATCATCATTGAATCTTGGGAATACCATATTGATTTCATGATATTTCAACCTAAACCAAATAGGGTAGGGTATCTAATAATTCTTGGTAGACCATGGTTAGCTACACTTGCAATAAGAATTGATTGTAGATCTAGAAACATGACCATTTCTAATGGAATTCATGCTAAATAGATATCTCTCTATCCACCTAATAGACCTTCAATGGGTCTTTATAAAAAAAAATTTGGTAGATCAATATAATCAAAACTAGACTAGTGTGTCTTCCTTGGCTATGGTTACCATTAAAAAACATGCCTAAGAGTTTGAAGAACAAATAATAAAAGATTTAGACCAAGAAATCCTAACTTTGAAGTCCAATGATTTTACTCTGAAGTCCAATAGTTTTATTTTGAATTTCTATAGTTTTGATTAAAAGTATGATATTTTTTCTATGAATACAAATAATTGTACTCTAAATTTTGAATGTTTAGCTTCGAAGACTAGTAGCTTAGCTCTGAAGACTAGTAGCCTAGTTTCAAAGACTAGTGGCTTAGCTCTGAAGACTGCTTGATATGATTTGAAGGTAAAAAATCATGAATGGGAAGAATTCACCTCCTTCACTTAAGGTCAATAAAATTCCATAAGACCACCAAATATGTTATTTGGTCCATAAGACATTCAACAAGCCATAGTTAATTGGGCTCAAAATGGGCAAAAATCAATTGTAAATGATTTTCATTGTTCATTGACCAATATACTTTCCATAAGTGAAACCTTTTACAAAGATGTCACTACAATTCACATGTTATTAACACACACATGTCCATTTAATTATTTGATGAGTGAATATAAATAATTGAATTCCATTATTCCAGGCACTAAAATTTTTGCAATTCAACTAGTTAAATTATTAAGTATCAATAGTTGGTTAACTGACCAACAAAAAAGATAAGTATTTGATGTATTAGTACAACAATCAAAAGTTTTTACTTGGGATTACAGTGACATGAAAGGAATACATCCTAATGTTTGTACACATCACATCTATATTGAAAATGTTAGACCAATCAGACAACCATAATGAAGGATTAACCCAGTCTTAAAGGAAATTATTAAGGAGGAAATAGAAAAACTATTAGACATTGATTTTATTTATCCTATATATGATAGCCAATGGGTTTCACCCTTGGTTATTGTGCTTTAAAAGAATGGAAAATAGAGATTTTATGTAGACTATAGAGAATTGAATAAATCAACCATAAGAGACTATTTTCCCTTGCCTTTCATTGATCAAGTTTTGAACCATTTGGTAGGAAAATGGCATTTTTATTTATTATATATATTTAGTAAACACAAATAATTCAAAATAACATGTAAATACCAAGATAAAATAATATTTACCTTCCCCTAGGGAACATATGCTTTTATAGTCCTTCCTTTTGGATTTTTAAATGTATCTTCTACATTTTAGAGAGCAATGTTAGCAATCTTTTCTAATCTTACAAATGACTATGTGTAAATGTACATGGATGGTTTCACTATCCATGATAATACATTTAATGAATTTTTGAACAACTTGGATAAAGTGCCTACAAGAAGAGTACCAAGTATCTTTGAGTCATGAGAAATGCATCATAATGGTTAATGAATGGATAGTCTTAGGACATCATATCTCTTATCAAATAATAAAAAATGATCCTAAAAAAATTGAGGCAATTTTTAACCTCCCTATTCCACAAAATCAAACTGATGTTAAAAGTTTTCTTGGTTAGATAGGATATTATAGAAGATTCATTGAAGACTTTAGCAAGATAGTTTCCCCTATGTTTCTTTTGTTAGCAAAAGATAGTGAACTTGTATGAACTGATAAATGTAAAGAAGCCTTTGAAACATTAAAGAATAAACTCAATGACTACTCTAATCTTGAAAGGACCTAATTGGAAAAAACATTTTCATGTCTATACAATGCTTCCAAAACTAGATTAGGAGTAGTCTTAAGTCAAAGAAATGAGGATGGAAAGATGTATGCCATTTATTATATCAATAAGAATATCACCCCCATAAAGAAGAATTACATTACCAAAAAAAAAGAGTTAGTTTCTTAATTTTTTCTATGTTATAAATAAGTTCAGGAATTATATTACTAGTTATTAGGTATTCATCTTTATAGATCATTTAACAATTAAGTAATTAATAGATAAACCAGTAGTAGGTAAGATAATAATTAGATGGCTCCTAATATTTCAATGATTTGACATTACTATCATAGACAAATCAAGGAAGTATAATGTTGTTTCTAAATTTTTATCTAGATTGATCACTATAGGTGAAGATGAACATGTGGATGACTCTTTTTCAAATGAAAAATTATTTTCCATATCCACATACTCTCCATGGTTTTCATACATGGAAAATTACTTAGAAATGGGGAATTTTCCTCATTCCTTTACCTATAAAGAAAGAAAACATTTGGTTAGATCTAGTTCTCATTTCAAATGGTTTAAAGGCATGTTGTTTAAAACTAGACTTGATCATATACTCCATAGGTGTGTCAGAGATTATGAGGTGTGTTTCATCATTAGATCATGCCATATTGAATCAAGAGGAGGACATTATTTATCAAAAAAGACCATTCACAAGATCCTTGGTGTAGCTTACTACTGTCCATCTCTTTACAAGTCTGTTAAAAGGTATGTATGGCAATGTGATCCTTTCCTAAGTCTGTTGGAGCAATCAACCCACCATCTCAAAGAAATGAATACTTATTAGTGTGTACTAATTATGTTACTAAGTGGGCTGAAGTACAGGTACTCACATGTGTTAGGAAAGAAATGGTTGCTAATTTCCTAGACCATAAGATTATGCTAAGTTTTAGAACTCTTAGATATATTATTTCATATCAATAAACCCAATTCATGTCCAACATGATCAAATATTTCATAGATCTATACCAAATCAATCATAAGAAATCTTTACCATATCATCCCCAAGCCAATGGGCAAGTGAAATTCACCAACTAAGAGTTAGAAAATATCCTAACCAAAATAGTGAACAAAAATAGAATAGATTGGGTAGAAAAAGTACCTAAAGTAGATTGGGAATATAATACAACACAAAAGACAACTATAGGGTTCTCTCTATATGAACTTGTGTATGGAAATAAACATTTCTTACCTATAGAATTTGAATTATATACATTAAAGATAGTAGTTGACATGGGGATTGATCTTGATGAAGCATAAAAAGAAAGAATAATACAATTAAATGGGATAGATGAATTGATAATGGATGCACGCACTCAAACCAACATGATTTAGAAGTAGAGAAAGCAGTGGAATGACACTCACATTAGAGAAATATAGTTTGAAGAGGGTGATTGGGAACTTCTATTTGATTCTAGTTTTTATAACATTAAGGGTAAGATAAGGATAAGATGTCTAGCACCATACTTAATCAAAACCATTTTCAGTAGTGGATAAGGACACTTTTGGTCAATGGTCATAGGCTTAAGGTATACATAAAACCTCTTAACAAGGAAGATTTTATTGAGTTGAACCAAGACCAATTTGACCTTGTGGAAGAACTTAGTTCTTATACTAAGGCTAAATGGTTTTCTTAGTAAGCATAAAATAAAGTAGGAGTGCTGAAAACTAGTTAGTGGTAGTTCTCATCCCTTAAAAATTCAAAAAAAATATAAACAATGAAAATAAAAAACAAAAAATAAAAATACTGAAAGGAGAAAACCAACAAATGGCACCTTTTAGAATTTTTTTTTAATAAAATAAAAATTATTTTTAGCTAACCTATCTTCTCAAACTTATTTATCCCTATAAGACACATGGCATCTCTAAAAGCTAGGCATGAATTCATACGACAAGGTACAATTGTATTTATTTTCCCAAAGGATTAGACATTGTTCTATTTTATGTTGTACATGTGTAATCATTAGGCAATCATCAATTTTTAAAATGGATAAATTATGGTGATGTCATGTGGGTATGATGAATCAATAACATCATTTCTGCATTCCAAAATTTGATGTGATGATGTTTTCAAAAGATCTATTATCACATAGATTTTCCACTCATTATTGATGTCATAGCTCATTGGGAAACAATCTAATGATACAATGGGATCACCTCCAAGCTTTAGGACCTTGGAGAATTAAGGTGAACCTCCAAAAAAGGCTAACTTATTTTCACTAAATTTGGTACAATTGATAAATTGATAGTTTATAGAAATTTTGCTTCTTTAGTGATCTTGTTCTTAAACTGGGGTTTGACTAGGGAAATGAGTTTTGAGAATGAAATTTGAAAAACTAAAAATGGTGATTTAGAAAAATATATATTTTAGTGGATTTTAATGATTTCTTGAATGAATGATATAGAATATAAAATATATTGAAATTTGTAGGAGCAAAAAATCATGCAAATGGGAAATTAGAGGCAATAACTGGTATTTTTCATACAAGTGATAAGATTATTTTATTTTTAATAAAAAAATATTCCAAAAGGATATAAAATACCAAAAATGAAATTTCATGACTAAAATTAAGTATTAAAACATCCACAAATATTCATATAACCTTGTATACATAGAGATTTCTTAGACAAGAAAGGTAAATATTCAATTTATTCTCATCCTCTAGGTTACATCAAGTAGAAAAGTTATTCAAAATGTAGAGTAATAAATATAGCAGTAAAAATATAAATGGGCAATGCCATACTACACACATATATAAAAAATATATCATAAAAGAGATGTAGTTAACAATGAAATACAATGCGTAGTAGAATAACATACAAATCTATAAACATCATGAAAAGAGGCATGATTTATAGTTGCAATGATGTCTTTGGCATGGTGAAGAAGTTGGAAAATGAACATGCAAGAGCTAGGTATGATTTTCAATTTTTTGAGGCATGGATAAAAATTGAAAATTTTCATGCAATACCCTTGGTATTCTTCATGCATCTACAATGGATCTTCATGCAAATTGGGTGCCAAAGTGAAACTCTAATTTTATAATAAAAGATAAATTTAAGATAACCTAAGTTAATTTTTTGGAAAAACCCTAATTTGTAATTTTAAAGTTGAGAATTTTACAACTTTCAAGTCATATCACTTTGTCAAAATTGGATTTGCATTTTATAATATATGCTTTTATAACTTAAACAACCTAAAATTGTCAAAATGAAAATTGTGATTTGCAAGTTTGCTTTTTACAACTTTCAACCTACCAAAATAGAATGTGTAAATTACACATGGATTTTTATGAAAAAGAGATGTCAAAAACATATTTGAAATTTACAAGTTATGTTCTTAAAACTTTACAATGTTTTTACAATAGTGAAAATAAAATATACAAAAATGTTTTTGATAGAAAGAATTAATCTATATCTAACACTTTTGTTGATTCTTTATTCTTGTTGGCTTGTGTTTTCTCAATATATGAATCAAAACCCTTGAAGATCTCCAAGATTCTATCTTCATCATGATCAAAAGAGTAGAGGTTGGTTATCTTGCAATCTACTACTATATCAAAGAATTCCCTTATTAAAGCTCTGTATTTTTGAATCTCTCTAGCTATCTAATCTAATGTGGTATGATACTTGATGAAACAATGGATAGAGATCAAGGTGAAAACTATATCTCATAAAATTTATTTTTATCACTTCTTTGAATTTACTCTAACCTTCCTCTACTAAAAATATCTACTCCTAATAATATATTGGCTGACATGATAATTTATTCAATAATTTCTCAATGTCATATAACATGTCAATAGTCTTGTCATGTGTAACTTTAACCTTATGGGCAACATTTGTAAGCATATTTATTCTAAATATTCTCTCTCTAACTCCACTTGTTCTTCATATTTTTTTAGTATCTTTTCCACAAGGAGGATGACCATATCAATCAAGTCCATGACTATCAATTTTGGATAGAAAAGATCCAATCTATCTCTCCCTCATACTTGCTTACTTGTTCTCTCAGGGTGTCCCTTCTCTCTATCATGTTTGTATAGTGATCCATTACTATATCAATAACTTTGTTTCCTTTTGAGATGAGATCTTTTACCCATTTTTTGGTGGCCCTTTCCATTGCCATTTTCTATCACTACATCAAGTGTTGCCTAATCTATGATCTGGGTGACATGTTGTGTTATTTGAAGAGTGGGTTTGATGAATTTACTCAATGCAATCAATAGTTATTCTACCTTGTTAATTAGTTCATCCTTAGTGACCTTTTCACTATCCATTTTCTCAAAGAGGGAGTTAATGCTAGTTTGAACATCATATTCAAACCCTCCCTCATAGAACATCCACGGTGAACTTTTAAGACCTAGTAATCCCCCACCACTAGATCTTTTTTATCTGGTGGGGGGACTACAATATCTACATACCTTTCCCATGTTGAGTCATAAAATATCCTTTAAATGGTTTGGGGATTAGTCTTAGATTTATTGTGCACATCTGAGAGGCTAAAATCCAATGTACTTAGGGACACCATCTTCTTATGTTTCTTCCCTACTGTATATGCTAACCAACTAGGTGTAGCATCCTATTGTGCTGACAATATCATTTGAAAATCTAAAACTAAAGATGTTGCACTAGTGAGCATGGCGATAAGTGTTATATCTTGAAATGATATTACCACTAATTGTTTAGCAGATGTCTTTACAAATTCTTCCCCATTTATGGGTTAAAGTTCCATATTGTCATTAAGGACTTACTCCTTTGTCTCTCTTGTAGATGTAGGTTTTATTATAGAAGTGGAAGATTTAAGGGTAATGGAAATGGATGTGTCTATTGGGGTTGTGGGATATATAAGTGATACTAATGGAGGAGTAGACACAAGGAGTTAGAACTTAGGGACTATTGGAAGTGTGGATTCCAAATCCTTAAATGAGTTAATCAAATTGGTAGGGATACTCAGGATGAAGGGGGATGAAGATGAAGTAATAGTTATCTTAGGAGTTAGGATGGATAGAAGAATTGAAGTCAGAATGACTAAATCCATGGATAAATATTATTACATAGTGTTGGTGATTAATGGGGATGGGATGGAAGGGATTGTAAATGAGATGGAGTGAATTATATGAGGAAGGAGTGAAATTATGGGAGAGGGAAGTGGAATGGAAACTTGAGTATCCAATGAAGGGGAGATCTAAGTGTCTAATTGAACTGATTTCAATGTTCGTAATGGACTTATTGACATAGGTAAACTAGTGAAATGGAGGGTGGAGTCACTTGAGGTGAAGGAGGAGTGGAGATAAGAAGAGGAGGTGTTAGAGCTACATAAACAACAAAAATAGTTATGGGATGTATTACAAAGATAGGAGTGGTAAGTATAATTGATATAAGGGTTAAAGCTATGGATGTTTCAATTATAGCCTTATCTTTATAAGACATGATTATCAATTGGTTTGTTACTACTCCCTAGCTGATTGATTGTCCCTTTTCAGCCTTTGAATTCTTATTTATTTTATATGGAGATCACTGGCCTATCTGGTTGCTCTACTACTACACCATTGAAACCCTTTGCTAATGTTGGAACTCCTTTTTCTTTGATTTTTAATAATTGTTCATTGATACATACTATCTCTTTGGTCATTTAGATGCATTTACTCCTAAGCTAGTTGAGTGTTCTATTAATCACATGGGTATTTCTATTTATTAAAAAGAAAGATTCAAGAATATAACACCTTAATGTTGGAAGGGGTTACAATTATATCTTACTATCATGGTAGACCTTGTATACTAAGGACTCATCATCCACCAAGTCCTTGAGGACTGGTGTTAAGTCAAAATATTTGAATTGATCTAAGGTAATTTTGGAGTAATCCTTCAATCTAACTACCTCCTCATCATCCATGTCCTCCTAGTAATTTTTAAAGTAAAGGACATGGGAATATATGGATATTCCCAATGTGCTAGTGATGTTGTCATGAAAATCATAGAATGGTCTTGACTCTAAAGATCTTAGGGGAATCCATGCGATTTATGCTTCTACACACTTGTATTTGGTTAGGGAGGGGCATGTTTATCTACCTATACTAATGGGGAAATGAATTCACAACTTGTGTTTGCTAGATAATAGATTTTGAGTCTCAACTAGTTGCCTCAATAGCTCTATTAATACCCATTTATCACTCACATATCTTAGAAAGGTGTAAGGGCAATCACTGAATCTGCATACACTGATGTGTGAGTAGGTGGGGAACTAGATGAAATAAGAACCCTAATGCATGATATCTATAGTGTCTACATTAGATAATCTCTTTCTCTCTAGTTATTTATCAAACATTATTATGATGTAGTAGATAAATGCATCATTCACTCTTCTAAAGTGTTGTTTGCTTACCTCAAGAGTGAGATTAGGGTAATAGTTAAACACTATGTTGACTCACTAGATATAGTATTGAGCCCTGGGAAATATCTCTTTTAGCTAATATATATATATATATATATATATATACACACACACACACACACACACTAGGTAGGAGGTCATTCAAAATTTCCATGTGGTTTGTACTTCCATCAACTACTTCTAGATGGAGTTACTAATGAATTGTGCCTCGTGGATGTATTGTTTATTCCTATGGGTGGGCCATATATATTAATACATCTAATATTGGAATCTCTTTACATCAAGGCTACCAATGATCTTATGTAGTAATATAATTATATCTCCTACCTCATCTTTGAAATCAATCCTTGCTAATGTCTTAAACAATCTGTTGGATGTAGCCTTAGGGATTCTTATCCATTTATTATTCACTACTCTATGACATTCTATATTATTATCTTGGTGGAGCTTTATTGATGATTTTAGAGTTATATCTTAATAAATATCAAATTCTAGTATCACAAATATAGAGTCAATGAGGTTTGAGTCCAGATTTAGAATCCTTTCCCCTTTATGATTTTACACCTCTCTCTTATCAACATCATAATCTTGTACTAGCATGAGTACCAATACAGGGTCTTACATAGTCAAGGGAAAAGCTATTGTTTTGGGGATTTTAGAGTCATAGATGTTTTGTATCTAGTCATTTTTTTAATTTAGCATTAATCCTAGTTTAGAAGTCACCTAGGTCATTATGACGTAGGTTTGTGTCCATAATCTTAGTTATGTTGGATTTCAGACTAAGAGTGATATTGGGTCCTTTGGACTTGAATTTCATCTCTTTCTAAGACATGGATTTTGGAGAGAATGTTGAGGGAAAACTAACTGCAAAGTTGGCAAGGTTTGCAGGTGTTAGTTGTAGGTGAAAATTCTAGTGGAACTTGGAGTTGTTCTATGTAGGTGAAAAGTTTGCAGGAAAGTGGAGCTATAAAAGTAGGTTAAAATCTCTATTGGAGATTAGAGGTGAAAATTGTAGGTAGAAACTCTAGTATAAATTATAGTTTTTTAAAGCACTAGAAAACGTCATAGAGCTATAGGGTTGAAACTATAAGTATAAATCCTTGATGAAGATGGGAGGTATAAATTACAGGTCAAAAGTCTGCAAGGACTATGGATAAATATTACAAGGAATATTTTCTTAGTTTAAGAATATTATTTGGTTATGAATTACAAACCCTAGGTTTTTAATGTGATGAAAAACTTTGGAAAAAAAGTTTCAAGGAAAAACTAAATAACCTCTTTTTGACACTGTTAGATGAATCTAGAAACCCTAACGATGCTAAAAAATAAAGAAAATCCCTAGTTAGTAGCTTGTTTCATGAATTATTATAGGATAATAAAAAATATATATATATTCAAAAAAGATTCAAAAAAACATAGGAGGTTAAACAAGGTGTCATGTAATTCTCAATGGTGGTGTGGTGTTGTTTACAGGCATAAAATGTGGCAAGGAGTGCATAGTCTCATAGCATGGATTGTAGGCAAGTTTGCAATTCAAGGTGGGAAATCCAAAACGAAATTAGCAAGTTTAAAAATTAAATTTAAAAAAACCCTAATTTTATTATATATACCCCTGTAATAAATGTCTTAATGGTAGTGGTTGGTAGAGATCCAAAGTTCACAAACAACTTTACAATTTTGTAATTTGCTAATTGCACATTGAATTTTGAATTATGTAGGCTAGGATAGTGTTAGCAACCTAGATAACACCCTACTTGAAGGTTGATAGATTTATCTAAAATTCCTTCACACTTGGACTAACATTAGAATTATCTGAGGTGTGGGACACTTGCTCTCAGATCAGACCTCTAGTTTTAATGAGGGTAGCTCCTATGATGTATCACTTTGCTCACTGATACTAAAACCTACTAATTTTTAGGATGAAAAGGGTAAGAGAGATATTGAAATGGAAATCCTATTCTACTATTGGTGATACACCTATATTTTTGGTTTAACCACTCTATTTGAGCTCCTAAAACACTGATAAGACAAGTAATGACTGAATCTACAACTCCAAATGACTCATATGTATTAGTATTTCACAAAGAGGTTTCATTAATTGACCAAAGATTGAGGGAAATGATGAAATAGGCCTGATTAAAGTCACTAACCATTCAATGTATCCACTATTATCTTTAATCAATCAATATAAAAACACTAAACATGACCTACATAAGTTTTATACTAGTAACTAGGTGAAATTAAGAACTGACAAGGGAGAAAATACTACACATGTTCAAACCAACTAACATAAACACACTATACCAAAATATGGAAATATGAAAATAGTGATTTCATTATCTTATAAGGTTACAAAACTCAATCTTGGCAGAGTTCAATCATGCCCAAGATAGGGATCTTAAAATTGGCCTGAAAGCCTGAATATATAGTAAATAGAAGTATCTAGCCAAGATATTAGCATTAAAAAGATAATATGAAATGAAATTTATCTTAACTCAAGTCAAATTTCAATTCAATTTGGTAAAAATTATCTTCAATATATCTATTTAGTGTCTTTATCTTGCATGAAACTTATTATGGTGTTGGAAAGGAGTGGTGAGACTTTTGACTTACTTTGGATCCTTTTGTATGTTTTATACACCATTATTTAGTTATAAAATCCACTTTAAGGTGAGATAAATACATGTGAAATTACCTTCTTGCATGAAAATCAAGAAATATTCATGATGTTAGTCAACTAGTTAACTAAAGTGACTTGGACTTCAAGAGTAGTTAACCCCACTTAAGCCCCCCTTGTATGAAATAGCATTTTGAAGGATTTAATGTGCATGATATATCCATTTTAAGGATATATATGTGGCATGTAAAATCCATGTGAAATATTAATAGATATTCAATGCCAAGTTCCTCTTTAATTATTTGATCCAATAAGCCTACTAGGCCAAATACGCCTAGTAGCCTACTTAATACACTTGAAGACCATAGAACCTACAAAAGCCTTTGAAAAACTGAAAAATTGATTATATTGTACATTTAACAACTCCTCACACCATGAGATAGGTGTTCTTGATGAATGAACTCATGTCACTCAGTCACCATGGTTGACTAGGTCAACTTTGCCTCATTTTCTTATAGAGTGGCTATTTTGAAAGAGTTGGTAGGGAAATTCCAAGAATATTCCTAGAAAATTTATGATTTGAGGATGAATAAAAAGTATCAATATTTACCCTCCATGGATTTGATTTCATTAGACTACCATGTAGCTCTTCCTTTGTGCCTTTTTCCTCCAAAAAACCCATTTTCTACCCTGATCTATGCATCTCCATACAAAAAATTAGAATTTATGGAATCCTCTCTAAGCTTACTTGATGTTTGAATATGTTTTAGTTTGATCCATGAGGTTTTTATGGAAATAAAAACCACTTTTCTCAAAATTTGTCACTATGAGGGTTTGGGAGGGTTTTTAAGTTGAATCTTCTTAATGATGATTCATGAATCATAGAACTCAAAATATAAACTTATTTCCATAAATTTTTATTAAAAAAACCCTCTCAACATATATAAAAATATTTTATTCCCATGAAAAAGATATGGAAAAATATCATCTGAAGGAAATTTGCTTGTAGGGTTTACAAACATTCTAGACATGCTTACACTCTTAGCAATTATTCATAAAGCATATCCCCTCAACCAACATAAATTCTTAATTAATTATAAGTTAATAATTTTCCTCAAATAATTCTAAGATATTTTGTCCAAACTCTTCATGTGGTGAGAGATACGAGCCTTTGATCAGGTGGTTTGAATAGGTGTCTAGAACTACAAATTTTGAATTTCCTTATTGGACTAAATTTGACTCATCCAATGATTTTTCCTAATTTAAAACATAATCATGTGACTTTACCATGTCATCAAATCATTTTTTAGGTGTCATCTTGATTGATAAGTCAAAAATGCCTTTTGGCCTATAGGCCTACTTGCTTGATTTAGCCCTCAAGGGCATGGTTTGCATATGAATTGGAGTTTAAACACTATTTAAAGGTATTATTAATATGGAATAACATATAGTAATGGTTTCCAAACACTTTCATTAGATTATAAACCGTTGGTAAACCTATATGCACTCAAGAACACTACTTGATCTAATGATGCTAGTGAATGGACATGTAGGAGAGTATGTAAACCTATTGGGAACTAACACTTGTTAAATGGCCTTAATAATTATATGGAGGATTACTCAATTCATTATTAACATGTGTACCAAATTTCAAGTCTTGATTACATATATAGATGCCAAAAACCTCAAAATTGTCCAAAAATGTCTCTTATGCATTATCTGAACATGTGGCTGACTATGTTTTGGTGTTTTACCATGGGTTTTGGGTTATATTAAATATTTATAAGTTATAATTATGTCATAAAAAACTCCTTTCATTCTGATGACCCTTCATTGGATATCTTCATATTCATGCCATCCTTTTAAATACCTTATTTCTCAAGCAGTCTAACTATGATTATGTTCTTATCACTATTGTATGTGAGCTAGATCAAACTTGAACATGTTTAGTGACCATTCCATATTAAAATAGTGTTTATATACTATTTATACCAATTTATATCTTCAATCAATCTCCTTCTTAGCCATTTGACTTCTTAATACAAGGTTTTAGGCCCCTTAATTGATCCTTTCATACAACCCTATACTATAGCAAGTACATGTACCTTCATGTTAAAAATAGTGCCTTAGTTCTTGATAAAGGATTTTAATATGTTAATGGTTACTTGATATTCTCAAAACACCTTCATAGGTCTGTCTTAGACTTGAATTCTTTTGACCTTTCACCTTGCAAGCATGGGACTATGTTAAGGGTTTTCTTAATCTTTGTATAACAGTAATAAAGGTGGATGATTGTATGTATTTGAATTATCCATGTTTATATCCCTCTTATTATATCTTGATGATAATAATCATCTTTTTCCACTTGATTCACTATCTTGAATCAAGAAGCCTTTCCCTGGGTTATTGTGTCCTTCATTTCTTCTTTATGCCTAGAACATGATTGTAGTAATTATGGTTGTAGGTACAATATTTCTGAGGTATATGATTGTATTTGGATATTTAAACCATAAATTTTCCATTTTATGAATCCTTATGTCATTTTAAATTTTTCAAAATGAACCACTATGTTGTCAACCTGCTTAGCCTTGAGAATATGCCTTTATCCATATGATGGCTTTAGGTGTTGTGTGAGGGTTGAGAATGACTATGTTAAAACCCTAGAGAGTTATATAAAAATTAGCATGAATTGATTTTATGAAGTCCACTTCTCACCTTATATGATCTAAACCATAACGAAATTCCTCAATATAAACCACTGTGTTGTCAAAGTGCATACTACTTTGAAAAAATGGATTGTGCTCTATAATGGCTGTAGGATTTGGTAAGAATTAAATAACTATAGGTCTCTTGAGTAACCCATACTCATGATATTATATACTCACTCTTATTTTTTAACCCTATAAATTATTCTTTTGAGCATGTGAGTCTAATAATGTCCTAGACCACAGTGTTTCACATCGTCCTTGCCAACTTGGAAGTATGGATGTAGGTGTAAGTGGATGCCAGTCATTATCCTTATGCCTCCCAAGCCTTATTAGACTTTACAACTATTTCTCCTAAATCTCCCTACAAATTCCAATATTATATCTCAATGATTATGCATTAATGTGATTCAATTAGTTCCCTTTTCCCATGATAGGTCTTAAGACTTATTAAAAACCCTTCGTATTATAGGATGCCTTATTGGACTATTGTAGGTGGTTTTAGGTGAGTTTCTTAGGGTGAAAATGACTATAAAAATAGGTTGTACCATTAATAAATCATTCAACGTAAACACTTGACCTCATTTACATGATGTTTGTGAAACATCTTCTTGATGATAGACTTTTCTTACCCTAAACATGACTGTATTTCATCTTTATAGGATTGTACAGACTGAGTAAATGTCCATACCTTGAGAAAGAAAAAAATAAAGGATATTAACCTCTCTTTCTTTCATTGGTGGTCTTCATAATTTTTAAAACATATCTTGAAGCTTCAAACCCTCCCTCAAAGGTCTAAGCTTAGTTTTCAGTCACCTCCTTTATCACTAGCTGTGTACTTAATTATCTTTTATATGGACTGGTAGGGCTTAAAGGTGGCTTGGAGTGTTTGAAAACATGAGAATATGACCATGAATTTATCCTTGAATAATTTTTTCTCTAATAGATCAATAATCCTCCTTGAAATGTTTTAAACCCTGAAAACCTCCTTAAGCAATATTCTCCTAGCTTTACTATAGCATGCTGACTGAAGTTGGATGTAGGTCACATTGATTGCTATAAGAGGATGATCCAAAACTAAGTTTATATTTTAGTTTAAGTATGAGTTTGATATAAAAACTATGACCTTCCTTTCAAGAATACTATCTCTTCATTACACCATACCCTTTCGAGAACACTAAGCCTTCATATGATACTTGATTGTGCCCATGTGTATAGATTGAGTAACAATCCCAAATTTGAGAAAGCATAAATTTAAGTCCATGATCTTTTCTTGATTTAAAAAATATTTTTTATAGGTCTCATTAAACCCTTGAAGTCTTATGTCCTCTAGGATTGCTCAAGAACCTAGTTCATCATTTGATTATACCCTAGATCTTAAGGTTGGCTATAGGTTGTCCTTAAGGGTTGATTGTAGGTGCATTACTTCCTCTTAATCTACCTTTTAAGGATTAACATCTCCTTCTTGAACTCCATATTCAAATTAAATAGTCTTCATACTTTTTAAGACTCATGGTGGCCAATTAGTCTTCTTTTAAACCTAGAAGAGTCCTCAAACTTTCCAAGTAAGCCTTTTTTAAGATGGGACAGGCCTAATGAGGGTTATATGATGTCATATTATATAAAAGGAGAGTGATTTAGGCCTTGAATAGGTCATATAATATGATTATGGTCCTTGTTCCTTTATAATCTTGATTAGATCATTATATCATGCCATTTATGAAGTGATGTCATTCTAGGATTGATGTTCTTGGGAAAGCATGATTGCATTGAACTACTATAGGCTTCAACCTTTGACTAAATTTGGTCATATTAGAGTATATGACCTCTTGGAATGACATTGATGCCTCTATCTCTATTATATCCTTCTTATGAGATGGATGATAGGATGGATATGAATAAAACGGGAGGTGAGGTGACCAAAGATGATGGAAATTGTATTCATATAAAATGCCCAAATTGGTGGTTTGAGTGTGGCTAGTGACACACTATCCATAGGTCCTTGCATTCTTTTTTGACCCTTATAAACACTTTTTTCTGCATTACCAATCATCTATAGCCTTTCTAATGGTTATTTTAGCTCAGCTAGACTCTATTTCCCAAGATAATTTTATCCCCCTAAGTGTTGATCCTATTAGATAGGAATGCCATACTTGGATAACAATATCCAACCCTATGGTTCCTATTTTTGGTACTCTTTTCCAATAAAATTTTTATCACAAATGGTCATTTAGGTCTGATTCTTATCCTTCATCATGTCATCTGAGTGTGAATACATTTAACCCATGACCACTAGTTACCTATAAAAACCTATTCAAAGTTCATTTACAAGGGAGATGACAAATTTTACAAAGCAAACAATAATACAAACAAACCACTAAGGAAAACTTTCCTATTCTATACATATATTCACCCAACATAGCTGCAAATATATTCAAACTCTCACACTAGTCCTTAGCCATCTTAAGCACTCTCAATTTAGCATTATTACAACTGCATCACACTATTTCACAAAGCACATTAGGTGGGATAACTACATATGGATTGATCCCTCTTTGGATTATTGGTATATAGTCAACATGCCCACACAAGGGGTGTGAATCACATTTTTAGTGCATATTACACACACTAAATCCCCCCCCCCCCCTTTTCAAGTGATTCAAATCCATTTTTATCAAGCAAGATGGAGGGTTAGGGTTTGAAGATTAAGTCATATCTATAGTGAGCTATGTCGACATTCAACACTCAAGATTTCATAGGGAGGCTCATATAGGAATAATGTAAAGAACATAGAAAACTCATGTCTCAAAAATGAATATGAAAATTGTGGTAGAAGAGTACAACAATGCTAGACCCTAAAGTGTCATGTTTTTGGTGATCCTAGAATTTCACCAAATGAAAGCTAGATTTGGATTTGAAACACTGTCCCTATCTTGCATAGCAAGTTTTATACCTTGCAACAATAGTTTTAATGTAATTTAAGATAAGTTATATTTCCTCATTTATTTCTATTTTTAGATAGGTTAAAAATACAAATTAGTACTATAATTATTGCAATATTATTTATTGGTTTATTAATCCAGACCCTTAACTAAAACAAGAATAAAATTCCATTATTTCCCAAAAAAGTTAAAACATTTGGTGAACTTGACTTACTTCATTTGCACACAAAAACCCTAGTGTAAATTCCTTGCTGATTTTTATAATTTTTTTCCTACATATTTAAATCAGAAATTCATATTTAATTTTTAAAATTCACCATAATAATTTTAAAAATAATTTATTTTAAACCCTATTTGCCTATTCTAGGTCTTGATATTTTTCTAGTATTTATTTGATTTTTTCTACATATTTAAATCAAAATTTCCTACCTAATTTTAAAAATTTACCATAGTAATTTTGAAAATCATTTTGTTTCAAACCCTAGTTGTATTTAACAGGTCCCTTTGCTTCTTGAGGTATCACCTTACATGTTTTTGAGCTTTATATCCTTTTTATACATATTCCAGTTTGCTCTTTTTAGGAATTTACATTTCCTTATTAGTCCTTTCCTTCCATTGTATTTTTCTTATTACAACTTATTACAAAAAATTCAATCCATTTTCAATTAGTTTTCCTACATTAACAATGGCCCAATATATCAATTTTGATTAAACTGAGAAGAGGGAGATTCAAGACCTTTTAACTAAACAACTTGGTATGCAAGATGACATGTTTAAAATACTATAAGATGAATAACATAAAATGAACAATGGTCAATCCTATCATACCATAGAAAAACTAGTTACAAATGAAACTACAAGGGAAACTATGTCTCAACAACCCCTTATAGTAGCCCAACCTTCTTATAAGGCACCACCAGTTATGATTAGTACATCTTTGTCTCTCAATGTGGCTACCCTCATGTAAGAGATAAAATCTCTTCAATCCAAGGTGCTACATCTTGATCAAGGTGCCTCTAGACCAACACAGGGCTTGGATTATCTTGATCTACTTCATACACCATTGGTACATCATATTAATTCTAAACCCTTGATACTAGGTTTTGTTCAACCTAAGCTCACTCTATATGATTGCAAGGGTGACCCAAAGATACACTTGAGAGATTTTCACTTAGCGTGCTTGGACTATGTGACAAATGGCTAGTTATTATCCAAGACATTGCCATGAAGTCTAAAGGATTATGGTTTATAATGGTTCTATAGTATACTAAATTAGTTGATCAATGAATTCAATACTTTAGCTAATATTTTCCTAGCTCACTTTAGCATTAACATAGGTGACAAGGTTTCTTATGCCCAAGTTAAACAACAAAAATAAAGGTCAAATGAATATCTTATAAATTATGTTCTTTGATATAACACTATCTTGGATAAAATGACTATCCCCATGGTCGATTAAGAATTATAAGATCTTTTCAAATAGAGTCTTCTACCAGCTTTGCATGAGGCAAAAATGCTCAAAAGATTCTCTTCCTTCAACGAGTTATATCATACACTAAAGGAAAGGGAAGTCAAATTAATTTCAATGAGAAAACTCAAGTATACAAGCATATTAGAAACAACAAACAAGAGTAATAGTAAAGTCCCATATAAATTAAAGGTCAATGATAGAAAAAATCCAATCAACTTATAGTTAATGCAGCTCCAAATTCCCCTCATCGAGTGGTTTTATTTGCACCTCCTTGATGAGCCTTTCCCAATCTACCAATATCTCTAGCTAGAGTCTTATAGTAGCTATTTGAATGTAATATCATATCTCTCCCACATATTTAAGAAATTAACACAACAAAGCCTCTTCTATAGGGATATGATTAGAATTAATTTTGTAATTTTCAAAGGACACCAAGCCACACAACAAATAGATGCATTAGTTTGAAACACAAGATAAAAGACTATATGGCAACCTTATTAATCTTGGTACTTTAGTTGAGCCTCCTCATGCAAAGTTCTAAACATCCACCAGTTACATACTAGGCACCTTTAATTGAGTCACATCCTTTGAGAAACATGATTATTGTGTATAATTATAGAGTTCCAACTAGACCTTCTATCTCATTTTTAGAATAGGAGATTTTTTAGGATGATTTGGATTACCATGCACTCTTTATCAGATCTTACATTATTCATCATCCCATTCATAGTGTTCTAATAGATAATAGATCTAGTGTCAACATGTGCACTATGACATTACTGCAACATTTGGGATATTCAAAGTAGGATATTACCCTAATAGACACAATTATTATTGGATTTAGTGCACACGTACAAATTACATTAGGTGAGATTGCACTTCTTCCATAGGTTAGACTACACATGTGGTCACACCATTTACTATAGTTCCCAGTACAAGAGTCTTTGATATGTTGCTTGGTCGACCATAGATTTTGAAACTTTTTGTAGTACCTTCTATAATTCATAGATGCATGAAATTCATTCATGCTAATCAGGTTTTTATAGTTGGTGGAGTTTTGTATGAGCTACCACTCCATACTTTAGAGCCATATACTACTCTATAGTCACTAGTTTTAGCTTCTTCACTAGTTACAGTTCTTCCTCCAGTTGAGATTTAGACACATTCGAGGCCTCCATCACTAGCACAAAGAGTTCATACATTTCCACATAGGCCTCTTTTAGAGTAACCATAGTTTTAAGACCCCAGATAGTTTTAAACTATAGTATTCATACCCAGGGAACTATCATTGAGATCTCATGATTCTATAGACAAAACACACTTTTAGAGAGGTTCTTCTAATACTAGATGGGTCCCTAATATCCCTATAGTTACGTCCACTTTTTAGATTTATAAGAGGACCCCACAATCAGTTTCCACCATAGATATTTTAGATTATTTACAACATACATAGATTTTAGATTCATAGTCTCATCCCTTACATCATGCTTCATGATCACACATGATCCCTCTCCTTGATATAGGATACCATGATAGGTAGTCTCTCAAGAGACACATTAGTTATTATCATTCCTTCTCAATCTTGATTGTATATAGATTCTTTTCAAATTAGTTTTACATAGTCTCCTTATTATTTATTATACATAGCTTATTTATAAAATACCAAAAATAATACAAATTTTCAAAATACAAAAACATTCATATAATTCAAAACATTAAAAACATTTAAATTCTATGAATTATCCATGATTTACATCTATACGACCATGTTAGACATATATTTTTTTGTTTTATGCTATTATTTATCGATTTATCTACATTACCATGCTTCACTTGATCTTCTTTGAGTGTGTGCAGTGACATCTAGATCCTTGATTTCTTCACTCTACCCATTGAGTGGCATCCTAATTCTACATTTGAGACATAAATCATCATATCAACCCATTGAGGGTGTCTTATACATGACTATACCATCCAGGTTATGTCATTCTTACACCACACACTTTATTTATCATATTGATGTACATTATTTACTTACACAGAATACTTTATCAACATTAACTAATATATATCACTTATGTATTTTTTAGAATCTACCTTGTCTTGTACTACATGTTTTGTATACTTTCACTACTTGCTTTGATTAACTTGATACAATTCTATTTATAGCATTTGTATGCCTTCCTTTCTTGATTTGTATAACTAGATGTGATTGCATTTCTCAATTCTTGTTTTATCTCTTATGTGTGTCTTAGAACATTTACCAATGTCTTTTACTTCTATTCTTATGTGTGACTTAGGACATTTTCCAATGTCCTTTGCTTTTACTCTTCTATGTGCTTATGACCCTTGTGTCAACTTTTCTTATTTTCAATTCTATGTGTATGTGGCATTTGAACATGCTTGCTTTCCCAATTTTAGTGAAATGTGCCCATGTTCCTTGTTTTCTTGGCCTCTTGGCCACTTTTTTGTGGTTTTTATTTTGTTTCCTTTGCATGATTCTTTCTTTTTTGCTTCTCGTTGTTTGCAATACCATGATCCACATCATGCATCATCTTACTTTCTTGGATATAATGATGGAAATCATGCTCCATACCTCATTGACAACTAATAAATAATAACTAAAAACTAGAATTTATAGTTTTCATTTAGTATACTACACATGCTATTACATTGTTACATCTATCTAGACATACTCTTGTTTTTCTAACAATCTCCAATACAAACTATGCTATATATTGAGACATCTTTTTTATTATCATTATTATACATGTATTCTAAAGAATAACACACTTGCAAAGATCTTTATTTTGAGGGTAGTAATTTTAGGGTATTCATTTCTACCCTCAGAAGACGCGGCAACAAATAGGGGTTTTGTCATAAATATCAAAGCCTCTACCAGTAAAAAGATTAGTTTTAGAACACTCAGAATAGCAACCAAAACCCAAACTAGGTAGAATAGACTAGGAAAATAGTGATAAACATAGAAAAAATGTTATAAATAATAAAGGATAAGAGTGACAAACTTGGACTATAGTTCTAGTCACCAAGGTGTCTTGTTTTTGATGCTCCTATCCGAATACTAAAAAAACCAAGTTTTCAAAAACTAGATAGAAAGGTAAAACTAGTTATAGTTTAGTTTAGAGTGGGTAGTTTTAGTATAAGTTTTTCTCAAAGAATCTAGACATAAGGGGCATCATGTGTGGCATGATGGCTCCTGCTTCTAGTTTTAGATTAGGTAGTTGGTATAACTTCTAGATCAAAATCCATGTTATAGACACTAGTGATTGGGGGCAATGTGTGTGGCACATTTGCCTTATTTTCTTTCTAAGTTCACTATATTACCCAAGTATTATTAGTAATTGCATGCTTATTCCATCTATAAGTGGTTAGTAATATTCTCAAGTGGCTTCCACATAAGTCTAGTTCCCAGTTTTAGAGTGGCTTTCATACAAGCCTAATCTCCACCTCTCAAAGTGGCCAAGATTGGCCTAGTTTCCAATACAAATTTGGATATCCATGCCACATTATTAGATTATAGAGTATTTTTGGGCTTTAGGATCCATCTCGTATGACACACATTCATACCGGTATCAATTCATAGCTTCACTTAGTGGGCAATGATGGATCTAAAGGTTTAAATAGCCTTTGTATTCTTTAGCCACTTACTAAGATGGATTGGACACATAGTCCAAACATCGATTAACACATGTATGATCACATAGCTTCACTTAATGGTTAATGATGGAGTTAAATGGCTAGCCTTTGTATTTTTGAGCCACTCTTGGGGAATTGAGCACTTATCCTCATTCATGATATTACTTTTAGTACAATACTTTACCCAAAATCACTCAACATCAATCAATATCACAAGTTTTGTATTAGTTCACATACCTAGTGAGGTGTATTCATTCCTTTCTCTTCCTCTTTATTTTACTTAGGTTTTGTAAATTCTTGTTTTAGACATAGCATGTCTAGTAAGAATTGATCTAATTTTTTTCTCTTTTATATTTTCAATTCATGATGTGCTCTCTCTACACACACTCAACATTACATAGCTTCATGGGCTTTACCCTTGTAGGTAAGTTCAAATACACTTTCTATTTTTCCTTTATCCTAGTATTTCACTTTGCTGCATCACTAGAATAAAGGGGGGGGGGGGAACATAGTCATATAAAATGTCCAAATTGGTGGTTTGAGTGTGGCTTATGACACCTTATCCATAGGTCCTTCTTGCATGCTTGTATGACCCTTATAGACACCTTTTTTCTCATTATCAATCATTTGTAGCTTTCCAAATGGTCATTCAAGCTCAGCCAGACTCTATTTCCTAGGATAATTCTATCTCCTAGGTCCTGAGCCTATAGGATAAGAGTGTCATACTTGGATAATAGTACTAGACCCTAGTGTGTCCTATTTTTAGTGCTCCTATCCAATCATATTTCAAGCCCAACTAGTCATTTACATATGATTCTTATCCTTTATCATGTTAGCCTAACATGAATACATTTAACCCATGACCAATAGTCCCCTATAAAAATCTATTCAAAGTTCATTTACAAGGGAGGTGAAAAATCTTACAAATCAAGCAATAATAAAAGTAAACCACTAAGACAAACTTTTTCTATTCTCTACATACAGTTGCCCAACATAGTTTCAAACATATTCAAACTCTCACACTAGTCCCTAGCCACCTCAAGCACTCTCAATTTGGAATTATTTCATCTATATCATACTATTTCACAAAGCACATTAGGTGGGAGAACTACATATGGCTTGATCCCTCTTCATAGTATTGGTATGTAGGCAACATGCCCACACAAGGGGTATGGATCACATGTTCAATGCATTTTACACACACTAACCCCACCCTTTTCAAGTGATTCAAATACCATTTTATCAAGCAAGATGGAGGGTTAGGGTTTGAATATTAAATCACATCTGTAGTGAGGTATGTTGACATTTAGCACTTGAGATTTCATATGTAGGCTCACACAAGAACAACACAAAGAACCCAAAACTTATAGGTCTCAAAAACAAGTTTGGACAATAGCTTCATAAGAGGACAACAATTTTGAACCCAAAAGTGTCCTATTTTTGGTGGTCTTATCTTTTCACCCAAAAAACTCTAGATTATAATTTATGATATTGTCTCAGTCCTACATAGCCAATTTTAGACCATGCCATAGTCATTTTAGCTTGTTTCAAGATAAGTTATATTTTCTCCTTATTTATTGCTATTTTTAGAAAGGTAAAAAAGATAGATAAATTATACAAGTTAGGACTATAAATATTGAAATATTATGTATTGATTTATTAATCCAGACCCTTACTTAAAATAGGAATAAAACTCTATTATTCCCAAAATAAGTTAAAATATAAACACATGGATGGAGATGGAAAAGAACCCAAATAACATTAAGAAGATAGTGTATGATAGTGTGGTTGGGGTGAGTGAGGTGGAGGTGGAAAGGAGTATGAAAGAGAATGATAAAGGCAATTTTAAGGGTAATATGTAAGCATATACCTACTCTTAACCATATACATCAATTTGGAGTCTATTGGAGGAGTGGAAGAGGACGAAAATGAAACATAAGTTTTTGCAAAAACCTTAAAATATGCAAATTTTCTTTAAAGTATGCTAAACTGGTCTTTTGATAGATTTTGAGAGAACAAATATGGGCTAAGACATGAATATTTGGAGAAATTATTCAGGGAACGTATTTGAAAACATGAAGGAAATTCATGCCATTGATCAAAACAAGAAAACTTGAAAACTTTCTCTCTCTTCAAAACTATACAATCTCTCTTTGAAATCATGCTCAATTACAGATTGTATAATTAACTTTGTGAGATTTTTTGAACTTGATATGTGTGAATAAAGACTAAAAGAGTCCATATAAGGGTATATTAGGTTCCTTATAAGCTCCATCAATTGGAATTTTATTGAAATGATGCCCTGGTGAGAAGAAATTAAAGAAAACCAATTTCCTTCATAGATTCAAAACTAAAAACATTATCCAAACTTCAAATGGATGATTCATGAGGGAAGAGGGACCAATTTTAAAACTACTTACTCCATAAGGAATCCCTCTGAGTCTAATTTATTTTCCAAAAATTTTGGACATGTACCTACACTCTCCAGTCTATACTAACAATAAACCTAAAGGTAGGTCTCTATGTGAAAACTTACCAATTACCTAGAGGTGATTGGTTTTGAGCATGTATGGCCTCTAATTTCCTTGAAATTCTTCTAGAGTCTTGGTCAAGTCCTCTGTAGGTTGATCAAATAGGTGTATTTTAGTTTAAAAGAGTAATTTTTGGTCTTTAAATGTCAAAATTGGAATCAAAGTTCATTTAAAAACATTCAAATTACCTTTGATCATATTATTTTGAATTATATTAGTCTAATTCCAAAGTTTCATGACTTTAAAAGGTCTTTTAAGGAAATTATAAGTGTGAAAATGGCCGTTTTTTGACTCCCACATGCCAAGTTTGGCTTCCAAAGGCATGAAAAAGATTAAAAGTTTGTGTTTGCATGCTAATGTCATGTAATTATTCTATTATCTTCTATTTATGGTGGTGGTAAGAATTTATTTCAATAAAAGGGAAAAGAAAAGGCTTATTTTCATTTATTCAGCAAAGAGAAGTACAAATCCATCCAATTTTCACACTTATAACTGTCATAAATGACCTTTTTAAGTCATGAAAATTTGGAATTAGGATAATATAATTCAAAATAATATTATCAAAGGTAATTTTTAATGTTTTTAAATGACTTTATATTCTAATTTTGACATTTAAAGACCAAAAATTACTCTTTTAAGCGAAAATACACCTATTTGATTAGCTTACAAAGGCTATTGATAGGATACTAGAAAGTTTCAGATTGTAGGGGCTGGTATTTAGATTAATAGGCCAATTTACCAATAGACATGTTGAACATTTAAACAATGGGAAGGCAGAAATTAGGAGATAATTTGCAATTTTGTAAATTATAAATTACACTTGGAGTTTTGAATTACGTAGGAAAGGTGGTCAGTAGGAAGCAAAACTTGGATTGCAATTTACAATTTTGAAAATTATAAATTACTCTCCAAGTTTCATATTCCATTTATATTATTACATGAGAAGTGGAACTCCATTTTCAATTTTTTATTTTTAAAATTTCAAATTATAGTTTGAGTTCTAGTTTTCATGGGGAACTTGGTTTGCAGGAAGCAAAACTCCGCTTGCAATTTATAATTTTACAAATTATAAATTATGAGTAGGGTTCTATTTTTTACTAGCTAGTGTTTTGTGGGAAGAAGAAGTCTAGATTCAATTTTAAATTTTACAAATTACTACTTTCAATCACACAATCCCTTCCCTCTTATAGGCTTTGTGATTTTGATGTCCACGTCATATTCCATGACCTTTGTGATCCATCCTACTCTTTTTTCATTTATCTCCTAGCTCAATAGGAACTCTTTAACACTTTGGGTACTAACTACAAAATGAATTTTATTATTAGAGAGAATATTCCTAAACTTTTTGGGAGATTTAATCACAACATATATTTACTTCACAAAACTGTAATTTTCTTCATAATCCTTCAAGGATTGACTGAAGAAAGATATTAGTTATTCCAATTATTATTTATTCTGCTAATTTAGGATAGCGACAATGTTTCCTTCCCCTCCAAAATCATAGATAATTAAATCTTTCTCATATTTGGGGTTGACTAGGTTAGGATCTTGAGAAATAGCTTGCTTGATGGCTTCAAATTTATTTTTTGTTTCTTATGTCTAGTTAAAAATGATACCCTTCTTGAGCATTGCAGTAAGGGGTTTAGCCCTAAAGGAAAAATTTGGATTAAATCTTCTTATGAAGTTGATTTTTCCAAGAAAAATATGTAAACCTTTCATATGGATTGGTAGTTTTAATATAGATATACCACTAATTCTCTCTCAGTCTATTGTAATATCCTCTTTTGAAATAATGTGTCTTAGAGTAGTTTCCCTTCATGAAATATGAAAATGCACTTCTTTAGATTGAAGGAAACCCTAAATTCTTTACACCGTTAAAAAAATTTCCTAAGGTGATCCAGGTGTGCATCAATATTCTTTGAGTAAATAGTGATATCATCTAGGTATACTAGGATTATATTATTTATCAAACCTCTAAAATACATGTCCATATCTCTCTGAAATGTTGCATTAACATTAATCAGTCCCAAAAACATCTATTTATATGCATATCTACCCTATTTTTTGGTGAAGGTAGTCTTGAAGTGGTCTAATTCCTATACTAGGATTTAGCTATATCCAAAATAACCATCTAGAATGGAAAACCTTTTAGATCTTGATATAATTTTCTCCATGGGTGGAAAGGGGTAATGATTCTTTAGAGATTCTTTATTTAGATCCTTGAAATCTACACAAAGCTTGATTTCACCATTCTTATTTATTAAGGATAAGATTAGTAACCCAAGATGAATGTTTGATAGGGAAGATGATCTTAGCCTCAATCAATTTGGATAGCTCACTCTTCATCAAGGGATCTATTTTTGGATTAATCAATCTCCACTTATATCTAATAAGAATGGTATTTAGATAAAGTTCTATAATGTGTTGGGCTGAGCTAGGGTCAAACACCCTTAGATAATGATAACATAAAGTGAAGTTATCATCAAAATCTTGACACAAATTAATAAAATATTATGTTTTAGAGTCATTGAATACCTTTCCTATCTTCAGTGATTTCCCTTCTGAGATGGCCACTAGCTCACAATCTTCTTCACTTACTATGATGTTCTTCTTTTTGCCTTTCAACTGATCATTTGAATTGAAGATGTTTTTAGAGTAAAAAGACATATGAGTAGTTTATTTATCTTAAATTGGATGATTTGATCTCCATATTGATCTTGGATTCTCAATTGGTTCTTATTAGAGAATTCAACTTATTCTCTCAAAAATTTGATAATTTACTAGTCACTATTGAAGACTTGCCAATTGGTTGCATTATCAAGAATATATGGCCTTATTATCAACCTTACATGCTAGCTATTTTTATTTTTTATTTCTTTAGGTAGGTTATATTGGGATCCTACCAAGGACATATGATCAACATCTTTATTTTATGCTCTTGGTACCACTTGAATTTTTAAAATAGTAAAGTCTTCTAATAGGTCCCAAACCCTATGTTTATAAGATCTTAAAAAAATATTCTTAGTTATGCTTCTAGATCTCACTTGGTGAACAATCAACTCACTATCACCAAATATTTGTAGGGATTTTATCCCTTTCTCCTTGGCCAATTATAGACCTTGAATTAAAACTTCATATTCAGTTACATTATTTGTGCAGTTGAACTGAAGTCTAAAAGAATAGAAATAGATCTCTTTTTATGGAGAGATTAAGACAATATCTACACCTACACCATTCCTACCTCTTGAACCATTGAATAATAATTACCACATTCCTTAAAAATCTTCAGCTAGTTTTACTAGGTTTGGGATAATTGCATCATTTTCATGAATGCAATATATACCCAACCATATTTTGTATACATTGTCATAAGGATCAAAATGGAAGGATGATCCACATGCATCTAGATAAGTGTCTAGAGTCTCTTCTACAAGTTTTTCAACTTTAGGATCATCCTCCTCTTCCTAGTCCTATAGTCTGTAGTTCATATCTACATGGATAGGATTATATGGCTGAATATGGTCTTTAACAATTGGATTAGCTATTTTTGACACTCTTGTTTCATATCTCATCCTAAGAAACATGTGACACCAATATACAAATAGATACCCTCCATTTTTTTCATTGAAATCTCATGAAAGATAAATGGAAAAATAAAGGAGAATATCTATAACTGAGATATATTGGGAAATTGACAAGCTTAGACATGCATGGATTGTGAGAGTTATCCCTTTTATTATTCCTGCTATTTGAATAGTAGTCTCATGTAATTTAACCACACTTTTATTGGCAAGTGTATATTTTATATCAAGGGCATCAACTATTATTTTGGGCATAATAGAATTTTTGGCCCCTAAATCTACCTTGAAATTATGAATGAGATGCTTCCCTATTATGAGTGAAAGATAAAAGGGGGAGGATTACCATTTTTACTTGTTTTAGTGTTAGTTTGTGGTTGACACTAATAAATTACAACATTGGGTCCCTTAGCTAGAACCTTGTCCATTATCTAGAAGTTTTTCAAAGCTTCCTACAAAAAATATATTTGTGCCAAAATGGATAGTGATTCTCACATAGTAAAATTCAAATTGGTCTTCTTCATCTACTCAACAATCCTAAAAATAATGTTACCAACCTTTGATGGTGATTTTATAAGAGATATGTCCTCTTTTATAAGATTAAGAGTTGGTACTTTTACTTTAGACTGGATTATAAGTACAAAGGGTGGCCTTTGTACTATGTTGTTCTTTATAGGTTCTTGTATAGCTTTAGAAGTTATAGCTTATTATACCTTGGGGGCTGATCACTTTCTATTTAGATTTTATTTAAATGTGTATCAGCAGCCATTGAGCCTCCACCATTAAATAATGGTTGCTCCTGATTTACACCACAAAATTCCTCTTACTAATTTAGAAGAGTAGTTTCATCCTAAGCAGGTTCTTATATATCTGCTTATTAGGAAGTGGACTCTTGTTGTTGTCCTAGTGTGTTTGATACGCCTTTTACCATCAATATTTGACTGATAACACTATTACGACAAGTATTCTGGTTATTAAATTGAGAATAAAGATAACACCATTCATACTCCTAGGCCAAATTATTTTAATTAAGTAAAATAGCTTTGGAAGCACCTAGTGTAAGTAGAGCCTAGATATTTGGAAGTTTTACTTGCATATTTTGACCTTGAAATTATGAATTGCCTTGGTATGGCTACCTAATAGATTGGTATGTTGGGTTAGTTTGTTGATAAAGCTTGTAGTTTTAGTATTGTTGCCTCTTTATTGCTACTAACTCATTGCCAAAACTCTTGAGTAGTGACTTAACATCATATAAATGATCTATAGGAGTAGTTTTAAAAGTTGGTGATTTACTCATGGTGGGAATTGGAGCAATTATAGGTGGTGTAGGAGGTATTTATGGAAATAGAGGCATTGGTTGCCTTGGAGCAATTTTTCCTTCTTGAATTAAATGTTTTTTTGCCCTTATTGTAATTTCATAGCCATTGGGAAATGTGGTGTCACCCATTGATTAAATCATAATATCTATATCACTATTCAAGGATCTTAAGTAATATAGGAAAGCATTATTTGGAGTTGGCTTAACCAATACTGGAATTATATTCCATGTCTTCTAAAAATAGAAATTGAAGTTAGTCATGTAATCATGAGGAGCCTATTAAATAATAGTTAATTATTCAATTAGGGAGACGTGGTCACTCTTGTATTCAAATTGAGTGCATAGTGTAGTGCCTAGGTCATCTAAACATGGATAGACTAGGAGGAAGAACTCTATACCATTGTAAGTTTTTCCCTTGGAAAGAGGAGACTACAAGCCTAATTGCAACATTATCTTGTACTACATTATGGATTAAAAAAAGATTAGAAATATCTTTTATAAATTCCATAGGAGTGGTTGAAGTTTCACTAGTAAAATACAAAAGATTTTTTAAAGTTCAGGTAGGTATATCATTATATTGGACCAAATGAAGTGGGCTATCTCTATTGAAAACTATGAAATTTAAATTTCTATATATCATGGGAGGTATGAAATTTATAGGATTACTCGAAAGAGATGAAAATAAATTTGTATGATATACTCTAGGTTAAGGTAGAACTGATTTTGATCTCTTTTTAGATGGAAATGATAATTCCAAAAACTCAACTCTTTTACCTTTAGGAGATGATCTTGTTTGTTTGCTTGGCATACATAAACCTTGAATTCTTTAATTCATAAGCTAGTGGAGTCTTTGGGTGCTTTTAAAATTTGTAAAATGATTGTTAAGAATAGAACCAATATATTTTTAATTTTTGGGTCCCACTAGACATGCCAAAAACTGTTATCACATAGATTTTGCACCAGTTATTGATGTTATAGCTCATTGGGTAATAATCTAATGATACAATGGGAACACCTCCAAGATATAGGACCTTGGTAAATTTAAGTGAACCTCTAGATAAGGTTGAATTAATTTCAATAAAATTTGGTATGATTAAAAAATTAATAGTTTATAAAAATTTTGCTTCTTTAGTGATATTGCTCCTAAACTAGGTTTGACTGGGGAAAAGAGTTTTGAGAATGAAATTTGAAAAACTAAAAATGGTGACTGCACAAAATATATATTTTAATGTATTTTAATTCTTGTTTTAATGAACAAAGTAGAATAAATATATATTGAAATTTGTAGGAGTAAAAACTCATGCAAATGAAAAATTAAAGGCAATAACTAGTATTTTTCATACAAGGGACAAGATTCTTTTATTTTTAATCAAACAATCTTCAAAAAGAGTATAAAATATAAAAAATAAAATTTCATGACTGAAATAATAATTAAAACATCCAAAATATTCAAATAAACTTGCATACATAGAGATTTCTTAGATAAGAAAGATAAATCTTCAATTTATTCTCATTCTCCAGTTTACAACATGTAGAAAAGTTATTCAAAATGTAGAATAATAAATCTAGCAGCAAAAAGATAAATGGGCAATGCCATACTACCCATATTTATACAAAATATATCATACAAGAGATGTAGTTAACAATGAAATCCAACCCCTAGAAGAAGAACATGCAAATCTACAAACTTCTTGAAAAGAGGCATGATCTATAGTTGTAATGGCATTCTTAGTGTGGTGAACAAGTTGGGAAAATGAACATGCAAGAGTTGGGTGTGATATTCAATTGTTATAGGTGTGGATATAAATTTGAAATCTTGATACAACTCCCTTGGTATTCTTCATGCATCTGTAATGGCTCTTCATGCAAAGGGGGCACCAAAGTGAAACCCTAATTTTAGAACAAAATATAACTTTAAGATAAGTTACATTTTTGTAAAACCCTAATTTGTAAATTTCAAGTGAGACTTACAACTTTCAAGTCATATCACTTTATCAAAACTATAATTTTAGTTTTAAAATATATGATTTTACAATTTAAGCAAACTAAAATTGTCAAAATGAAAAGTGTAATTTGTAAGTTTGCTTTTTACAACTTTCAACCTGTAAAAATAGAAAGTGTAAATTACACATGGATTTTTATCAAAAAGAGAAATTAAAAAGATAGTTTCAACTTGAAAGTTATTTTTTTTTAACTTTATAATATTTTTAGAGTAATTAAAATACAATGTACAAGAATGCTTTTGATAGAAATATTTAATCTATATCCAATATTTCTATTGATTCTTTATCCTTGTTGGCCTATGTTTTTTCAATGTATACATCAAAACCCTTGAATATCTCCAAGATTATGTCTTCATCAAGACCAAAAGAGTAGAGGTTGGTTATATTTTAATCTACTACTATATTAAAGAGTTCCCTTCTTAAATATCTATATGTTTGAATCTATTTACCCATTTGAACCAACGTGTTACGATACTTGATGAAATGGTGGATAGAGATCAAGGTGAAAATTGTATCTCATACAAATTATTTTTGGATCACTTATTTAGATTTATTATGAACTTATTCTACTAAAATTATCTTGTCTTGATAATATATTGGCTGACATGACAATTTATTCAACAAGTTTTCAATGTCCTATAGTATGTTGGTGGCCTTGTCATGTGCAACTTTAGCCTTGTGGGCAACATCTGTAAGCATATTTATTTTTGAATTGAGATGTTCTATCTAACTCATCTTGATCTCCATTTTTTAGTATATTTTCATCAAGGAGGATGTCCATATCAATCAAGTCCATGGCTGTTAATTTTGGATAAAAAAGATTCAATCTTTATATCTCTCTTTCATACTTACTAACATGTTCTCTTACGGTGGCCCTTCTCTCTATTAGGGTTGTATAGTGATCATTTACTATATCAATAAATTTATTTCCTTTTGAGATGATATCTTCTACCCATTCCTTGGCGTCCCTTCCCATAATTCTAATTTTTGTCACTGCATCAACTATTACCTAATTTATAATATGGGTGATAGGTTATGTCATTTTAACAATGGGCTCGATGAATTTTTTAAATGTAATCATTAGTTATTACACCTTTTTCTTTAGTTTTTCCTTAGTGACCTGTCACTATCCATTTTCTCAAAGAGGGAGTTAATGATGGATTGAACATCATGTTTCAACCCCTCCCTAATATAATGTCCAAGGTGAACTTTTGAGACATGGTAATCCCTCACCACTAGATCTTCTTTTTGTTTGTCTAGTGGGGGGACTACAAACTCTATATAAATTTCCCTTACAAAGTCATACAATATCCTTAAAATGGTTTAGGGAGTAATCTTAGATTTCTTGTGCACATCTAAGAGGATAAAATCCAATGTACTTAGGGGCACCATCTTAATACATTTATTTCCCACTGTCCATACTAACCAACTAGGTGTATCATCCTATTGTGCTAACACTATCACTTGAGAATCTACAGCTAAATATGTTGCATTGGTAGGTACAATGACAAGTGTTGCATCTTGAACTAATATTTCTACTGATTGTTTAGTATATGTCTTTACAACTTCTTCCCCATCTGTGCATTGAAGTTCCACATTTGCATTAAGGACTTGATCCTTCTATATCTCTCTTATAGGGGTAGGGGCTACTATAAAAGTGGAAGAGGTAGGGGTAATGGAAATGGATGTGTCTACTAGTGGTGTAGGAGATAGAAGTGATACTAATAGAGTAGACATAGGGAGTTAGAACTTAGGGACTAGTGGAAGTGTGGAGTCTAAAGCCTCAAATGATTCAATCAAATTGGTAGGGATACTCAGGGGTGGTAAATTAGGAAATATGAAGGGGGATGAAGATGAAGCGGTGGTTATCCTAGGAGTTGAGATGGTTAGTGAAATTGAAGTTAGAATGACTAAATCCATGGATAGATATTGTATGTAATCATAAATGCATAATGTCTATAAATAAATCCTAACTTGAAGAAGATAGATCATAGCATACACTTCTAATTGGGGACACATTTTTTAAGTGAGAACATGACCAATATGGGGATCCACTAGACCCAATTATAGGATATACTATCATAATACATGGTGATTGGGAGGACTAAAAAGCCTCCAATCAAGCACAATCATGAAAAATCCTTAGGGATTCATTTGTTTTAATATCTCACAAACTAATAACAAGTAAATTAAATCTAATCTAGTGCTCACCAAAGCTTGTGGCACAATATGAGGGGTTAGTAAACAATCATAGCATGCATAGGAGAATCTCAATTAACCTATGTATGATCAAGAACCTAATACATGAAATAAGAAGAGTAATATTATTTGAAGTCAATACTTATGCTACTTTTATCTACTAAAGAGAGGAGCAAAGTTAGAGAATACTCACATGAATGATGAACTTTTCAAGACTCAATCTCTCCCTTGGCCAAAGGGGATTCACAAGAGGTTTTTTTGGTTTGTAAGAATCACTAAGAAATTCCAAATCATCCAAGACTTATCCATAAGACTATATTCTCCAAGTAGAAACCCTAAGCAAAGAATCCTCAAGTATAATGGTGGAAGAGTAGATAGTAAATAAGCACAAGTGAATAATAACTTTGGATTGCATATTAAAATAATTAAAAAATAATCTTGTATATATAGGCACCTCTAACCCTTACAAAAAATTTGGCCAACAGGGTTGACTCAATCAACATAGTAATGTTTTGGATAATAACCCATGCTGAAAATCAACTACATCGACATTGTGGGCTGATGATAAAATAATAGAGGGTCGACCTAGCTGGCATAGTTTTAAAACTACTGAAAGGGGATTTGGGCTAGGAAAAGGTAAATACAAGTGGCAAATGACTGGAGGAGGGTGAAAATAAGGAGTAATATCTTATGGAATGGTTTTTAAGATCTAGTTGGATTGGTAATAAGTGGAAATAAGGGATAATAATCGTGTGAAGCACTAGTGGTCTACCCACCCCTTTCCCAATGCACCCCTTAGGGCATGCACTCAGAGAGATTGAGTCCCAAAAGGTTCCTAAAATATTTAAAGAATCAATATTTGATAAATTTTTTAAAATATTATGTGTATACATATGCCCCACTTGAATCTCATCACATGTCACTAAGGTGAAACATGGGATGTTGATTTAAGAAAGAACGTAAGAACATATAATGTTGATGCTAAATTAAAAGAAATCATAGTATTTTAAAGAATAAAATAAATTATAGTAAATGATTGAAATGGAAATAATTGAAAATTAAATGTGTTTCATACCTTGACTTAATTTTATTGCTAGATGTTTGTCTATTGTGTTGTTAGTTTTGATTATGGAGGGTGAAGAGACTTCTTTCAACAAATCCAAGAATACAAAACTAAAGAGTAAAAAAAAATCAAGAAAGCCAAGATAAGTAGTACTATGAGGATGGGATGTACTTTTTAATTTATCAATATGGGATGACAAGTGCTATGTTAGACTAAATGACCAAGTCAAAAAGAAGAGTAAATAATGTAACTAAAAATTCAAGGATGCTAAAGACCAAAAAACTCAAACAAGTAAACCTTAAGTAATAAAGACAAACTCACCACATCAAACCAAGGATATATGTCAAAAAAATTATGGTAATCAAACATAAAATGTAAAAGTATTAACAATCCAGATGGTAAAGCAAAAAATATAATGGTTAAAAAACATTGATCAATGACTAGTAACAATCCTTATCTCACTCAATAATGGAAAAAGGTATGAACTCAGGGGCCCATAATAGAAGGGTAGTATAACAATAAAAAATGGTAAAATAAAGAAATTCTAGGAATGTAATTTTATGGTGTAAATAAAGTAATCCATAGTTACTCAAACATATTGTTTTTCTCTAAGGATAGATAAAACTAAAACAAAGTACTGCTAGCATGTTTTTAAGAGATGAAGAATAAGGAAGTATAAAAGAGGGGAAAAAAATTAGAATCATAATTTTCCTGTTAAGGGGGAAAATAAAATGGGTGGAGGGAAAAATGAAGGAAAAAAAAGGTAGAGGAAATCTTTATTGAAGTCAAGACACTCAAATTAGGTTCGTCAAAACAAGAGGAATTTCAACCTTAAGGACTCTAAAAAAATTCTCTTAGCCACACAAGTCTTAGGTCAACAAATGCAGTATATAGATCATCTAATGAAGGATATATGCATGAAAAGTAAAATGAAATTACCCTCCCATAAATTTTTTCCCATTCCTTAGGACCCCTTATAAATTAATCGGTCTACTACAAAGATTGGTTACTTGTGTGAGAATGTAGGTAACACTATAGATTTTATTGAATTCTCCTATTCCAATCTACTATCCTACCGTAACCCAATAGACCTTGGCATTATTATGAGACCAAATATGGAGTTTGATCTTTGATTGGAGATAGGATATGTGATTGTAATCAAATATTTTGGTGTGATTTTGACTTTTGAGATTTGTATGTTACCTTTTGTATCATTGCCTTTTGTTTCAAATGATCTAGATTTTAAATTTATTGATAGATTTTTCAATTCCTCCTCTATACAAATTTGGAAAACCAAACATAAGTGATGAATATGAATTTCATTTGAAAATTAGGACTTGGTTACTAAGAGAGAGAAACTTTAGAGAACATGGGGTCTAAGAGTCTCATAAATTAGGTAAAATAAAAGTGTTGTCTTGACTTCGACCTTATTTTATCGAATGTGAAGTGAAAGGAAAGGAAATTAAGAGGAATGACACATGGAACAATTTGAATTAATTCAAATTAAAAAATGTGACAAATGGCAAAGAAGGGATATAATGATATAAAATTGTGATTCCTTATCATAAGAATGATGGAAATGATAACAAACACATTCTATAAAAGGAACAAAAAGATGGTAATTTTATGAGGAAGACCAGGTCCTATCCATGGTCTTAAACTACAACTCATAAAAGAGAAAACCCATGAGGGTGCCATAAATTATGTGAATAATAAATGAGATAAGAAACAAATGGTATTTTGTGAGAAAGGATAGGTCTTATCCATGGTCTTACACTGCAGCTCACAAAATAGAAACCCAAGGGATGCCCAAAATTGTGTAAAAAGAATATGAAAATAAAGAAGACTATGGTACATCATGAGGAAGACCAAGTCCTATCTATAGTTTTACAATGCAACTCATGAGAAAAAGGGAAAATAGAAGACAAAAAAGGAAGGACTAAGGATTTGTAAAAAGAGAGAACTATTACAAATGGAGAGACATGTGTAAGTAACATACAAAAAGTGTTAGATAGATAACATATAGAAATAATGAAAATAGGGATCCTAAACTAATGTCTATATCAAGGATGAGCATGTAAGAGATAATATTGTGTCTCTAAAGGTTTATTGAAGTTCAATTAGGTTGGTATCATATCAGGTATAATAAGATTAGACATCACAATATGCCCCAAATGGTAATTAGATGTAGCGATGGGCATCACAAGATGCCCTAGAATCTAAAATGATATGTTGGTGGGCATCACAACATGCCCCAAAGGCTAGAGTAAAATGTGGATGGGCATTGAAAGATGCCCCAAAAGCTAAAAGGGGAAGAAAAGATAGGAAAAGATAAGAAACAAAGAGAACCCCATATAGTGTCTAAATGGATTCAAGTTATCCAAGAATATTATGATAGGGGACATGATGCTTGAGAGAAATGAAAAAAATGCTAAGAGAATTGAGGAATTAGATTGGCAAATAGAGAAATTAGAAAAAGGTACAAAGTTGATTGGGTCAACCTAGTATAGAAATCAAGGTCAAAAAACTATATAAAGTTGATAGGGTCAACCTATTATAGAAAATAATGGATGGAAACTGTATAGAGTTGACAGGGTCAACCTAGTAAGTAAGCAAGGGAAAATAGATAGTTTGTAAGAGACTGTGTCGACAAAAATGACTATGTACTGAAATAAGAAATTTTTTGCAAGTATTTTTGAAAGAAATAAATGAAGGGAAACACACAATCAATTGGGTCAATTATGTTGATCAAATCAAGGAACACATCACAAAACCTTGCATCAATGCTAGCTAATGCAAGTTCTTACAATACAACATATAATTGAGCAAAGAGCAAAAAATAAACTTGAAAAGTAAAAGTTAACTAAGTGGTCATCTTAAATGTTCTTAGATTATTAGAATATGATTTTAGATGTGATAGGAAGTTAGTTTATAATCAAGGAACTAGAAATCAATCTAAGGATGGTTTCAATATGTTTAGGCTAAAAGGGATTTGTATTGATAATGGTATCGGCTTGGTATTGGGGCCTACCTACTCACTTCACACACCATAGTAATAAGGGTGATGTGTGCTTATCCAAAATATACAATTAACCATGTTTTTATACTTGGCCATAAAACCAATTCAACTTCCCCCTTGGTAATGAAATCCACATAGGTAGGCCTTGGGTAGACAATTATTAAAATGCATTTTTTGATTTTGTGATTTGGTAGTGTGTGCATAAAAGAGAAAATAGTAAAACTAAATGGTATATTTAAAAGCCACCTAAATAGACTATGTGATCTATTCTAATCATGAAAGCAATAATAAATTAAAGTGTGATCTAATTACTAGCATATAAAAGGTTAATTCTAACTTTAAAACATAGTACAATATTGATTCATTAGATAGTGTATATATAGAATAAAAATAGGTTCAATAGTGTCACCTCTATACTATATAATCAAGGGTATAATAATGAACTACGTTGATAGAGTTAACCTAGCTTTCCAAACATAATACAAAATATAAAACTACATCAATAGGGTCAACCTAGTTGACTACACAGGGGTAGTTTTAAGGAAAGTAAACAGTGAAAAATATAATTGTAAAAAATGATAGAAATGATAAAGAAGGATGTAAGGAACCTTTGTGGGTTGGAGGATATAAAAAAATAATATTTATATTGAATTACCTTGATTTATACTTATACATTATGCTAACTATGTCGATTGGGTCGACCTAGCTTTGCAGATCCTATTTGCTAAAAACTTGAAAATGTATACAGTCAACGAGGTTGACCTAGTATGATGAATTGGAAGTTTGAAAATGTAAAAGATTGAATGGGTTGACCTAGTAGTCTAAACCTGGTAAAAAGTCTACATAGATAGAACAAGGTCATATTGATACGACTATATGTTAAACTTGCCCACAGAAGTTAGAATTGTATTGATATAGTCAATCTAGTATTGTAAATATATAGAAATAAAATGATAAAATAATGAGAAATATGAAATAATACCTACAAGGGTTAGATTGACATTGGGTTCACAAAAATTTAAGCAATCATAAATGCATCATGTCTATAAATCAATCATAACTCAGAGAAGATAGATCATACCATACACTTTTGATTGTGGAGACATTTTTTAAGCAGGAATATGACCAATATGGGTATCTACTAAACCCAATTAGGGGATATTTTATCACAACACATGGTCCTAGGTAGGGTTCCAAAGCCTCCAATCAATCAAAATCATGCAATAACCATAAGGGAGTCTTATGTTTTGATATCTCACAAAACTAATAAAAAGTAAAGTAAATCTAATCTAGTTCTCACCAAAACATATGGTACAATATGAGGGGTTTTTTAAAAACAAAAATAAGCATAGGAGAATCTCAATTAACCTATTTATGAGAAATAACCTAATGCACTAAATAATAAGAGTAATATTATTCTAAGCCAATACTTTTGCTACTTCTATCTACTAAAGAGATAAGCAAAGTTAGAGAATCCTTACTTGAATGATGAACCTATCAAGACTCAATCTCTCCCTTAGCCAAAGGGGCTTTGCACGATATTTTTGTGTTTTTTAAGGATCAATAATAAAGGATAAAAGCATCCAAGACTTATCCACAAGACTAGATTCTCTAAGTAATAAACCCTAAGCTAAGACTTCTAAGTAGAATGATGGAAGAGGATATTGTAAAGAAGCACACATGAATAATAAAAATTGATTGAATATTGAAATAATGATGAAATTATGTTGTATATATAGGCACCTCTAACCCAAAACCCTTTCAAAAATTTGGCTGACAAGGTTGACTCAGTCAACCTACTAATGCTTTGGATAATAACCTATGTTAAAAATGAACTACGTTGGCCTATGGGTTGATGACAAAACAATATAGGGTTGACCTAATCGACATATTTTTAAAACTATTGAAATGGGATTTAGGCTAGGTAAAGGTAAATGAAAGTGTAAAATGATTAGAGGATGATGAAAATAAGTAGTAATAGACTAGGGAAAGGTTTTTAGGAGTTTGTTGGATTGATAATAAATAGAAATAAGGGACAACAATCCTGTGAAACACCAATGGTCTACCCACCCCTTTCCTATTGAATCACTTAGGACATGCACTTAGAGAGATCGAGTCTTGAGAAGTTCTTATAAGATATAGAGCATCAGTATTCGATAAAAAATTTAAAATATTATTTGTATACAGATATTGCTATGTAGTGTTGGTGATTAATGGGGATGGGATGGAAGGGATTATCAATGAGATGGAAGGAATTATGGTAAGAGGGATTGAAATTTTGAGAGAGGGAAGTGGAATGGAAACCTAAGTATTCAATGAAGGGGAGACCTAAGTATTTAATTGACTTGATTTCACTATTGGTAATGGACTTATTGACATAGGTAAACTAGTAGGAATGGAGGGTAGATTCACTTGAGGTGAAGGATGAGTGGAGATAGGAGGAGGAGCTATTGGAGTTACATAAACAACAAAAATAGCTAGGGGATGTATTACATAGATAAGAATGGTAACTATAATTGAGATGGGCTTTGAAGCTATGGATTCTTCAACTGTAGATGTATCTTTAGATGAAATGATTATCAATTGGTTTGCTGCTACTCCTTGGCTACTTGATTGTCCCTTTTTGGCCTTTGATTTCTTATTTATTTTAAGGGAGATCACTATCCTATCTAGTTACTTTGTTTATGTACTACTAGAACCCTCTATTAATGGTATAACACATTTTTCTTTGAGTTTCAATAGTTGCTTACTAGTACTTACTATATCTTTGGTCACTTGGACCCATTTACTCCTGAGCTAGTTAAGTGTTCTATTGATCATGTGGGTAGTTATATCTATTAGAGAGAAAGATTTAGGAGCATACCACATTTCTCCTATAAGGGGTTACAAGTATATATTACTATCATGGTTGACCTTCTACTAGGGACTCATCATACATGAAGTCCTCAAGGACTAGTGATAAGTCAAAGTATTTGACTTGATCCAAGGTCATTCTAGAGTAGACCTTGACTTTGAATTCTCATCATCTAAGTCCTCCCAGTAATGTTCAAAGTAGGGGAGATGGGAACATGTGGAGACTCCTAGTGTGTTAGTGATGATGCCATGAACATTGTAGAATGGTTTTACCTCCAAAGCTCTTAGGGTTATCTATGTCATTTATTATTATACATAGTTGTATTTGGTTAGGGAGGGACATGTGTATCTACCTATACTGATGGGGAAATGAATTTCTAACTTATGTTTACTAGATAATATCTTGAGTTTTAATTAGTTGCCTCGCTAGCTCCATTAATGCCCATTTATCACTCACATATCTCAGAAGGGTATAAGGGAAACCACTAAATCCACATACCTTGATGTAGGAGTAGGTGGGTAACTAAATGAAATAGGAACCCAAATGGGTGATCTCTATAGTGGTTTCATCACAAAATCTCTTTCTCTCTAGTTCTTTTTCGAACATTATTATGATGCAGTAGATGAATGCGTCATTCACTCTTATAAAATGTTGTCTTCTTGCCTCAAGAGTGAGGTCAAGGTAATAGTTAAACACTTTATTTTCCTCAATAGATATAGTGTTGAGCCTTACAAAAGCTCTCCATTTAGAAAATATATATACTAGGTAGAAGGTTATGTAGAATTTCCCTATGGTTTGTAATTCCATCAACTACTTGTGGAGGGAGTCACTGATGAGTTGTTCCCAGTGGATGTATTGTTTAATCTCATAGATGACCCATATATATCGATACATAAAATTTTGGAAGATATTTTCATTGGGGATACCATTGATATTATTTATTAATATAATTATATCTCCTACCTCATCTTTAATCTCAATCCTTGTCAATATCTTAGGCAATCTAGTGGATGTAACATTAGGGATTCTTAGCCACTACTTGTTCATTAATCTCTAACATACTATGTTTTTATATTGGTAGAAATTTATTTATGATTTTGAATTTATATCTAGATAACTCTCAAATTATGGTATCACAAATAGAGACCCAATAAAGTCTGGGTTCATATCTAGAATCCTTTCCCCTTTACCATTATGCACCTCTCTCTTATTAGCATAATAATGTTGTGATAATGTGAGTACCAACTCAAGGATTTGCATAGTCAGGGGGAAATATACTACTTGAGGATGTCCAAATTCATAGATGATTTGGATCCAATCATTCTTGAATTCAACATTGATCCTAGTTCAGAAGTCACTTAAGTCAATGTGACTTGGGTCTATGTATGTAATCTTAGTTGTGTTAGATTCCAGATAGAGAGTGATACCAGGTCCTTTAGACTTGAAATTCATCTCTTTCTAGATATGGATTCTAGAGAGAATGCTGAGGGAAAGCCAACTACAAATATGGTGGGATTTTTAGGTGCTAGATGTAGGTGAAAACTCTAGCAGAACATGGAGTTGTTTTGTTCAAGTGAAAATTTTGTAGGAAAGTGGAGATGCAAAAGAAGGTTAAAATATCTGGCAGAGATTAGAGGTACAAATTGTAGGTGGAAACTCCAAAAAAACATAGAGTTATTTAAAGCACTAAAAAACTCTATGGAATTGTGGTGTTTCAACTACAGGTATAAATCCCCAGTGGAGATGGTAGGTGTAAATTACAGGTTGAAATTCCATAATAGGGACTATGGAGGAATATTACAAGGAATATTCACATGATTTAAGAATATCATTGGAATATTCATTCATTATAAATTACAAACCCTAGGTTTTTAACATGATGAAAAACTTTGGGAAAAATGGATAGAGGTGAGATAGGTTTTTTAGGTATAATCATGAAGTTTGAAGTTATGGTTTCAAAGAAAATGCATGAATCATTGTTTTAGGCCTTCTCAAGCTCATAAAATGAAGTAATCAAACCTGAGAAGAACTTTTAGACATTTATTGTCATGTAAATCCATTGTGTGGTGCCCTGAGTCTTTCATGGAAGATGGGGACGGGTCCTAGATAAGATCTCCATGGATAAGTTTTGGATTCAAATGGCAATCTTTTATGAATAATTGTTAACACCAAAACATGTGTTGAACCTCCCTAAAACCCCAATAAGGACCTGATTAGAAAGATTATGTTTACTATATATTCAAATGTATGTATGAGCTATTGGATCATACATTCAACTCTCTTAGGTACCTCCAGGTGGAGGTCATTAGTAAGATGAGAGAGAAAATGTGTAGGTATAGGCTTGTTAAGAAATTATTATAGCTTTCAAAAGTTAAATTGGTCAAGAAAAAGTAAATTTATGGTAGAAGAAGCTATAGACTCATTTTACATTTTCATTATGTTTTTAGGATATTTTATATCATTCAAATTATCTAAATTGGTCATCCAAGTAAGCCAGTCACAGATAAACCTAATGGTGCAGATAATGTAAAACCCAGGCAGAGATGAAGAGATAGATTTGAGGGTATGTTCATGATAGATTGATGAAATAAAAGTTCATGATGAAGTTATTTATGAATTTTAATTCATTATTAATCTTTGGATAATATTTGGAGGTCAGTGTATATGGTGAAAATGTTGCTCATAAAATAGTTTGTTTGGTTCATATAGGACTGTAAAACATAAGGTCATGAAATTGGTCTATAAGAGCAATATTTTTCATTAGACCATATGAGTTTTATATTTGAGGATGTTTTAGATATAACATATACACATTTTTATGCCTAAATATTCATGACAAGTGTCTACACCATCATTAGAGTTCTAATTCTTCATGACAGGTTTTTGAGATGGTTTGACAGTTTTGAGTAAGCAAGTTGCATAAATGTTCTTGAACCCTTATTTCTTAAGTGAAGGTGTTCCGAGAATTTTTTTATGACTCTAAGGTCATGGAGAATATATATTCATATTTTATTTTTCATTTTTTATTATCTTATTTGTGTTTAATCTTCATTCTTATAAGACACACTTTTGAGGTACACAGGCTTAATAGGGCAGTTTGTCCTAAAGGAGATTTCATGGTATGAATGAAGGATGCAGGTCTAATTAATCATGGAGGAGGTTAGAAGAGTTGATTAATTAAGTGTTTTAATGTATTTATGATTTTTTGATAAGGTCATTTGGGTCCAATAAGATCAATTTTTAGCATTAAGAGGGTAAACCTAATGCAATTACGTCTCCATGAGACCTAAAGGAGGAGTAAGGCCTAATTGAGTTGTGGTAGACCAAAAGGATTTCAAATTGTGATTAAAATATGTTCATAAGATGTCATAAAATCTATTTTATGGATTATATAATAGGTTTAAGGTGTTTGGCCAACCAATTGGTGTGTGACCATGAGACTAGTATATATATAAGGTAGTTTAGGCCTATTTGAGTGAGTGAAAAATATGTGAAAAAATGATGCATAGTTGAGTAAAAGGAGATATGAAATGAGTTGTATACCATAATATAAGAGTACATGTGTCATCATAATTTATTTATTGAGTAACAAAAATTCTTATGTGGTTGATTTGGTGTCAAGTCACTTAGTGAGTTGGTGTTTCCTTGCAAGTAGATGCTTACTAAAGCCTAGGCAAGTGGGTGCTTGACTGTATTGGGTTGGTGTTCCAAGTTGAGTTGGTTCTCAACTAAATTTGGTCTTTTTTTATAGGAAATTATTACATTTTCAAATTTCATAGTGGGTTTTATTCCCCTTGAAGGTTTCCAACTCATATATGTGTTCTCTTATTTCATGTTCATGTGAATGGTTTTTTATGCATTATTAGATCACTATGTTGCTTTCATGGTTAATGAATGTTAAAGTATAATTGAAATAAATTATTTTAAACATTGATTTACCCCCAAGTAATTTTTATTCCCACAATTCATATTAGAGCTTGGTCCTTTGAAGTAGGTTGAATAGCTTAAAGGAGATCTTAGAAGCACAAGCATGTCTATTCATCAAGTACAAGGAGGTTTATTAACCAACAAGGCTCCTCTCTTTAGTGGAACTAACTATGAATTTTGGAGAATAATAATGAAGACCTATCTAATGTCCTTGGTCTATGACATATGGAAATCAATTGTTGATGGGTTCATTCCACCTCTTATACCACCAACTAATACAACTGACAAGAAAGAAAGTGAAAATAACTCTAAGGAAATAAATTCCAATCTATTTGGTCTTTTAGAGGGAATTTTTTTAAAGGTCATGCATTGTGATTCATCAAAATAAATTTAAGAAACATTTCAAACCATCTATGAAGGAGATACCAAAGTCAAGTTGGCAAAATTATAGACCCACCAAAGGTAGTTTGAAAGTCTAAGAATGAAAACATTTCATCTTATCTATTAAGAGTAGATGAAGGGGTAAATGTCATCAAAGGTCTAGGAGAAAAATTGAAAGAATCAATATTAGTACAAAAGTTATTAATATCCATGACATCTAAGATTAATTAAAAAGTTTCTACTATGGAGGATATCAAATATCTCAAAAAACTACAGATGGATGAGCTTCAGGGTATCTTAACTACCTATGAAATGAGAACAAGTGATGGAAGACCTTCTAAGAAGGAAGTTACATTCAAAGCAGAGAAAATGTCATAAGGTAAAAAGATCAAGGATGATGTTGATATAGACATTGATTATGACAAGATAAAAGCCATATTTTTATAAAAATTAAGGAAAGGATCAAGTATATGGGTAAGTTACCATTTAAGTACTTTAATTATGGTAAGATTGGTCACTTTGCATCCAAATTCCCTAACAAGGATAAGAATGAGCATGATGGAGAGCATGATGAAAATCATGGTGAGGATTAAAAAATTCTATAGGATTGATAAGATAAAAAGGAATTTTAGGAAATATGAAGGCAAAAAGGGTCATACAAGAAAAAGATAAGTTTCTATACCAAAGAAGATATTAGCTCCTCTAATATAAGTGACATGAGTATATCTGATAGTGATGATGATAGTGTTGATCATGATAGCAATGAAATTCTATTAATGTCCATAGAAATAGACAATGAAGGTTGTTCAAAAGGGAAAATTATTATAGAAGATGAAGGATCAAATGAAGAAAAGGCTGAAGTGAACCTTGAGGTAGAATTGGTCAGTGCTATATAGGAGTTGAAGTTCCAAAGAAGGAAGAATCATAAACAAAGATCATTGGTTAAAATTTATGAGGAACAAATCGATATCTTTGAGGAGATACTAGGTAACAACACCAATTATAAACTTAGTTTGAAATTTTCACTACAAGTCTTAAGACCAAGGAAGAAGAATACACCAAGTTTAGAATAGAAATGGAGTCCTTGAAGGCAGAATTGGATCAAGAAACAATCAAATTAAAGACATCAAAAATTTGAAAATATCACTAAAATTATCAGTGATATTTTGAATATTTATAAGTCTTCACACGATAAGATAGGTCTTATGTTAAAATAAGATTAAAAGGAAAATAAGGAGAGTTAGACCTCAAAGGAAAATTGACTATCAATAAGTGATGGTACTAACAGAGTAAACACCTATGTAAAAAATCTCAAATCTGAGATCCAAATTAACCATCAACAAGTTAAGAATAATGCAAATCCTTCAAGAAACAAAAAAGGTAGAGATACATCATTCAATAGTCATCAAATACAATTCCTATTAGATAACCAAGTTATGTGAAATATTGCAATGGTTATTGTTTCCCATGAAATCAATATGGACATAGAGTTATGGATTGTAGACATCATACTAGAATTAATTCCACATGGAGGAATAGGATGAATTCTCATTTCAATAGTAGAAGTAGAATTTTTTACTACAACTGTAATAAAATAGAACCTATTACAAAGTATTATAAGATGAGGCATATAAGGAAGATCAATCAAGACAAAGAGGTATACAGTCATACCATTGAGAAGTGGATCATGAAGTCAGACCCTATGAATAAGGTCAAGTAGGAGAAAAAGACTAAAGGAGAAGAATCTATGCTATCTCAAACTACCTTTCACATCCAAGATGAATACATAAAGTGGTTCCTCAAGCCACATGACATGGAATAAGATCAATTTCTTTTCATTGAAGAAGAATGTTGTAGGCATAGTGATATTTAGAGATAACACAACTGCCAATATTGTTGGCAATGGTATCTTAAGTTTAGAAAATGGGAATACCAAGATATAAAATATGTTATATGTGGAAGGATTGAAACATAAATTTCTTAGTGTAATTAAAATGTGCAACCAAAGACACATACTAACTTCTCATGACATAGGGTGTGATATAAGGATAGCTAAATCAGAAAGACTAATTGCCAATGTTAAGAGGACTGAGGACAATCTATATGTCTTGAATGAGATTAAGAAGGAGAGACTATTTATGAGCAAGATGGATGAATTTTGGATATGGAATAGAAGGTTGGGACACCTAAACTTTGATAATTTGGTCAATATCACCTCTAAGAAGTCTATGAATAATATGCCTAAAATCACCAAACTTGAAAATACACTTTGTAATGCATGTCAACATGGTAAGACAACTAGAAAAAGGTTAAAATCTAAGGAGTATTTTAATACAATAACTTTAGAGTTAAAACACACTGATCTCTATGGACCCACAAGAATCTAAAGCATTGAAGGAGATAGTTATTTTATGTTACTCATAAATGACTACACAAGAATGACTTGGGTAACATTCTTGAAAGAAAAGTTAGAAGCTCTTAATAAATTAATTCAAGGATATAGTTGAGAATAAAATGAATGTAATGATAAAATTCCTAAGGTATAAAAGAGGAGGAGAGTTTTGGTTTAATGAATTTGATTACTTATGTGACTTTCATGGGATAAGGAGACAGTTCTCAGAAGTTATGACATCTTAGTAGAATGGGGTAGTGAAAAGAAAGAATAGAACAATTCAATAAATGGTAAGGACTATGTTAAATGAATCAAGATTATTTAATGGATACTTGATAGAGGTAGTGATCACTAAAATATACATTTTTAATAGATGATATATAAGGATTAATGGTGTTAAAACTCCCTATGAATTGTGGAAAGGAAAACCTGCTAATGTGGAACACTTTAGAGTGCTTGGAAGAGAATTCTTCATCAAAAGAGATAAGTAAGACTTAGGTAAGTTTGATTCAAGGTTTGATTAAGGAATATTCTTGGGATGATCATCAGTAAGCTCATCATATAGATTTTATACTAAGAGGTTTTAGAAGATAGTGGAAAGTACCAATGTGAAGATTGATGAGGCTAGTTCTAAGAAGTCACCCTCTCAGTCAAAGGATGCATCAAATAATTTGGAATTCAATAATGAAGAAAAAATAGCGATAGATGAGGCATAATAATAATTTGAGGAAAGATAAGATTCAAAATTCCCCTCAAGACAGATTCAGAGATACCATTCTAAATCACAAATCACTGGAAATAAGAATGTAGGTATGCAAACAAAGAGAAATAAGGTAAGTAACCTAAATCAAGAGAATGTCACTCTATTGTCTAATATTGAACCTAATAAACTTATAGAATCAATCAAAGACAAGTTTTGGATAGGTTATATTAATGAGGAGTTAGACCAAATAGAAAAGAATGAGACATGGGAATTAGTTCCTAGGACTAAAGACAATAATGTCATTGGCATAAAATAGGTCTTTAGGAATAAGTCAAATGAAAATGGATATGTCACTAGGAACAAGGGTAGATTGGTATGTCAAAGATATGCATAAGTATAAGGATTAGACTTTGAGGAGACTCTTTCTCCAGTAGTAACATTAGAGGCTATCATATTATTCTCAGCATATACAAGCTTTAAAGGTTCAAGGTGTATCATATGGATATTAAATCATATTTTTTGAATGGGAAATTAGAAGAGGAGATATACATAGAGTAGTCTAAGGGTTTCTCATTATCAAGTAACAAGGACTATTTTTAAGATTGAAAAATTCTCTTTATGGTCTAAAGCAAGCTCCTATAGCCTGGTATGCCATATTGGACAAGTACCTATTAGACAAAGGATTCAAGAGAGGAGTTGTAGATAATAATTTTTACATAAAGATAGAAAATGATCATAGGTTGATAGTGTTTGTCTATGTGGATGACATCATATTTTGTGGAAAAGTGATAGTATGACTAAGGCCTTTGTAGATGTGATGAAGAAGGAGTTTAGGATGTCCATGCTAGGAGGACTATCATTCTTTTTTGGGTTATAAATCATTCAATCAGAAAGAGCTATATTCATTTCATAAGCTAAGTACATAAGAGAGATGTTGAAAAAATTTGAGATGGAAGATTGCAAGCTAGTTAAGACACCTATGATCATAGGATGTAAGTTAAGTAAGGAGGATGAATCTCCAAAGGTCAAACAAACATCATAAAGGTCAATGATTGGAATTTTATTGTATACTAATACCTCTAAACTTGATATCATGCAAGAAATAGGTATTTTGGGAAGATTTAAAGTAGACCTAAAGGAAAATATTTTGCAAGTATTCATAAGGATACTTAGGTATCTCAATGGGACTATGGAGTTTGGGTTGTGGTATCCAAGAAGCAAGGATTTTAACTTAACAACCTATATATTTATAGATTGGATAAGGAGTCTAGATGATAAGAAGAGAACTAATGGAGGAACTTTATTCTTAGGAGAGTGCTTAGTATCATGGATAATCAAGAAGCAAACATTAGTGGCATTATCTACTTGTGAGTTTGAGTACATTATAGTAGCTTCATATTGCACTCAATTCTTATAAATGATGTAGAATTTAAAGGACTACAAAATGGAGTGTGATAGTCCTAATCCTATCTTTTGTGATAACACAAGTGTGATAAACGTATCAAAGAATCCAATCATACACTCAAGAACTAAGTACATTCCCATCAGGTATCATTTCCTAATATAATAGGTAAGTGAACAAAATTTCAAGCTTGAGCATCTACTAAGGATCAAATTGTAGATATTATAACCAAGCCACTTCCAAAAACAACATTTAAACATCTAATATATGAATTAGGTGTAATTCTAGCACCTAACAGTCATTAAGGGAGTTAAGTGCTTAAGGGGAGCTAATCAAGTGTTTGATTATCTCCAAGATCATGTGATTAGTGCCAAGAATATATGCATGGAGATAGGGGGAACATGTTTGTATGATGATTCGTAAACTCATAATCATGTGTGTTACGTTTTTTGGTAACAAGAGGTGTGATCCAAGAAGTTACAGGTACCTCTTTGTAATTAATGTGAAAGGGGTAAAAATTTTAAAATGGGGGAGAAATAGATTATTAAGAGAAGTTTTTGAGAGTCATTTCCATCAATGACAAAGGGGGAGATTGTTGAGTATTGTCATTGATGTCAAAGGTGATTAAGGATAGTTAACAGTGTGTGATGTGACAAGGTACATGGAAGAGTGTTGTAATGAGAGAAATAGATAATTTAAAGATAACTAATGCATTATGTCTACATGATTTATATCATTATTAATGTCAAAATGGAAGGTACTGGTCATTGATGTCAAGTGCATAGGAAGCATAGTTATGACATGAAGAGGTATGTACATGGTGAATTAAATGAACATATGAATGAGAAGTTTGTATGGCATTGTTTGAGTATGTGATCAAGGTATATAATCATTCATGAGAGTTTCAGGGTGAGCCTATAGGGGTGAGACATTTAGTCTAAGTTTGCACCCAGACCATTCCTAGACCATAACTAGCCTAGTGAAGTATGAAGATCAGATTCCAAGGCAAGTATACACATGAGAGCATGGACATAGGTGAGATAAGTTGTTTTAGGTATAATAATGAAGTTTTAAGTTATGGTTTGAAGGAAAATGCATGAATAAGTGTTTTAGGCCTTCTCAAGCTCACAAAATTAGGTAATCAAACTTGAAAATCACTTCAAACATTTATTGGCACGTAAATCCATTACATGGTACCCTAAGTCTTTCATGGAAGATGGTTAAGTCTCCTAGATAAGATATATAATGATTATTTTTATATTTAAGTGAAACTCCTTTATGAACAATTGTTAACACCAAAACATATGTTAAACCTCCCTAAAACCCTAATAAGGACCTGATGTGAAAGATTTTATTCAAATCAGCTTAGGATGGATTCAAATTTCTAGATAAGATATTGGATCATATATTTAACTCTCTCAAGTATCTCCATGTAGGGCTTGTTAGTCAGATGAGAGAAAATATATAGGTACATGCTTATTTGTCAAGAAATTATTTTAGCTATGAAAAATTGAATTGGTATATAAGAGTAAATAAATTGTAGAAGAAGATATAGACTCATTTTACATATATATTATGTTTTATTTACAATTTGTATCCTTAAAGTTCTCTAAATTGGTCATCCAAGTAAGCCAATCATAGACATACCTAATGGTGTAGATAATGTAAAACCTAGACATAGATAAAGAGATAGATTTGAGGGTATGTGCTTGATAGATTGATTCAATAGAATTGCACTAAGAATTTATTTATAACTTTTAATTCATTATCATTATTTGTAGGTCAGTGTATGTGGTGAAAATTTTTCTCACAAAAATGGCTTGTCTAGTTCAGATAAGACTATGAGACATAAGGTCAAGAATTTGGTCTTCAAGAACAATATTTACCATTAGACCATATGAGTTTTCTATCTAAGGATGTTCTAGACATATAATATAACTATTTTTATTCATTAGGATTCATTATAAATGTCTACATGGACATTATATTTCTAATTATTCATGACTAGTTTTTGAGGTGGTTTGGTAGTTTTGAGTAAGCAGGTTGTAGAGGTGTTCTTGAGCCTTTATTTCCTAAGTGAAGGTGTTCCAAGAATTTGGTGATGACCTTGAGGTCATGGATAATATGTATTCATGTTTCATTTTTCATGGTTGAGTATATTAAGTGTGTTTAATATTCATTATTATAAGATAAACTTTTGAGGTACATAGCCCTAATAGGGTAGTTTGTCATAAATGAGCTTTCATGGTATGAATGAAGGATACAGGTCTAATCAAAGATGGATGAGGTTATAGATTTAATTGGATATGTGGTTGAATATATTTTTTATTATTGGAGGAGGACATCTAGGCCCAATAAGATAAAATTTTCAGTGCTAATATGGTAAACCTAATGCAATTAGGTCTCCATGAAACCTAAAGGAGGAGTAAGGCCTAATTGAGTTATGGAAAACCAAAAGGGGTTCAAAATATGATTGAACCATGTTCATAAGATGTCTTAAGACCTATTATTTGGCTAACATAATAGGTTGAAGGCGTGTGGCTAACCAAGTGGTGTGTGACCATGAGACTAGTATATGTACAAGGCAGTTTTGACCTATTTGAGTGAGTGAAAAATAATAATAAAATGATAGATGGTTGACTATAATGAGGTCTCTAAATGTGTTTTAGACCATCATAGAGGATCATAGGTGTGGTCATCATTTTTTTATTGAGTGAAAAAAATTCTGAGGTGGCTGAGTTGGTTCTGAGTCACTTAGGGAATTAGTGCTTCCTTGTGGGTAGATGCTTGTTAAAGCCTAGTCAAGTGGGTGCTTGACTTTATTGGGATTGGTTCTCCAAGTTAAGTTAGTGCTCAACTAAATTTTTTATTTTGTTTCATAGGATATTAGTCCAATTTTATCTATCATAGTGGGTTTTCTTCCCCTTGAGGGTTTCCCATTTATATATGTGTTCTCTTGTTTCATGCTTATGTGAATGGTTCTTTATGAATTAATAGATCACTATGTTGATTTCATGGATAATGAATGTTAAATTATAATTGGAATAAAGTTTTTTAAACAATAATTCTCCCCCATCTCAGTAATTGTGCTCCCAACAACATCCCTAAAGAGTTGTGAAACTAGTTTCTATTTTATGAAGTTTGTTGAATCATGCCATGTTATGACCTATGATTGATTCATATCCCTTAAGGACATAGGCCTTAAAATATAGTATATTCTATTTTTATTATCAAAATCACATGTAAATATTCCAATTGGCCTTATGTACAGTTATATATACTAGTTGGATGCCACCTTGTCTCCTTTGTTAGGGGGTTCATGTCACATGGTGACTTATCACATAGTCAAAAATTTCCTTTGTAAAAATATTTTGATGGATTACAAAGGTGTGGATGAATTTGAGGTTTCCATTTGTCAAGATACTATTATTTGGTATTCCAACAAGCATTTTGGTAAGAAAACTTTTGTTTTGAATCTATGAGATTGCAAATGTAGGAGAACATGTCACATTACACTATATTAAACTTGGATAATTTGAGACTTATTATTTATTTTAATTTTTGATTTCAAGCACCATGAGGCCAAAAAAAATTTACATATAGACCCTTATGAGCCCAATTATAGTTGCCTTCGAAGAACCATGGAAATGTGAGTAAACACAAGGTCAGTAATTGGAAATCTATGATTGCTTTGCAAATTCCATAGACCTTAGTCATCGATAACTCCATTTGGGAAAAAAATAGAATTTTTTTTTAGGATGTGAGTGTATGAAAATTCACCAAATGGAAATATCTAGCTAACCTACAAACAAGGTGAAAATGAGACCAATCCCAAAAGTAATAAATTTTTGCTTCATGCGTGGCATGGAAGAGTTAAGTTACTATAAAAAAATTTGTAAACTATTACAAATAAGTACAAAAACACATGAATGATCCCATTTGTTGTAACTTTATGTAAATTCCTTAGATTAAAGAAAATAAGCCTACAACAAAAACTAAAATTTAGTGACCAAACATTCAACAAATCAACTAAGTAAGGAGACTAAGATCATGCTTCAAAGTAAACCAATAAGTCTATTGAAAAGCCTTGAAAATCAAAATAGGGCAAATAAATCTATTTTCCCAAACATCAGAAATAAATCTAAGTTAGAATTTGATAAATAACCTTTGCAAATAGGAAAAAATTATAAAGATATTTAATCATGAAATAAAAAAAGTTTTAAATGAATAGATCTAAAGAACTTTATTATTTTATAAGCCCAAATCTTTTTTAGTGATTATGCATGGTTCTACTCATAAAACACTTATAAATATTATTAAAGGGAATGATAAAATGTGTATAATATACTATATCTTATAAATATTCTTAAAAATCCTAATAAAAGATAGAAACTTTGAAAATAACCTAAATCATAAACTTAATTTCAAAGCCAAAGATATAGATCAAATGTCTAAACTCAAACACAATCAAATATGCTCATTCATTCATAGGAATGTATCCAGATAGAAAAAGGGGGTCCCCATCTAAAAATAATTGGGTTGTGTTGCTGACATCAATATATTTCGATTCTAGTCATGGCATTATCTTTCAATGTGAGATATTATTGTGAAATATTATTCATTTTGACAATTGATACTTGGATCTCCATTACTACATTCAATTTATTTTCTTGGGTCAGATCTGGCATAATGTCCTTACATGCATCTTGAATTTGTATTTTTCAATTGATTATATTGTCAAAAATCTGCATAGCTTAAAGTGTAACTATATCTAAAACATGTTTTTATTCCTATATAAATTCAAATATTTCCTCAATTTTACTATGTAGTATTTGTACTTGATATTTGATGTTCCACATTATTTTTGTTGTGGCCCAGTCCTCAATTAACCTAGTGAGGAGATCAACAAACTAATTCTCTCTAACATTACTTGGTCCCCCAAAATATATTAAACCAATGTTGGGCATGTGTCATCAATCATCTTGCACACTTTGGAAAATCACCCTTGGAATTCAATATTCTCCATGTGAAATTAAGTATTTTTTGCTCAATCTTAACTAACTTATATGTCATAGATGTTTGAAATGTAGTAGCACCTTCAATCTTCTTTGGAATTGACACTATGAAGCATCAAGAACAACCACCTGGGTCACAAAATCCCAAGAAATCACTTGGATTGAATGAATCATGTCTAGAATATCAACCATACCCATTTCTAAACCTAACCTAACTATGTGCTTCATCCTTACTTTTTGGAAATATTACCCTTATTCTTCCACATACAATCACTATCTTCATAGCTACTCTTTATATCTATTGTTATGTTTCTTTAACTACCATTTTTCAACCTGTTCAAGGTGTATCTATTAAGTTCCTTTCTCTCTTTGTAAGTCAGTTTCAAATTCCTGATTAGTTTCCATATTCTTTGTGGTGCATGTGTTCCATTCCTTCTCTTCGAGTATTATCTTACCTTCATCTTTGGATTCTTCTTCTAGAGGTCCAATTCCTCTTATTTTCTTTGAATCTTCCCTTCTCCTCCTACATCCAACTACATAAGGTACCTCCTCTTCAACATATTTTTTCTTGTTCTATATTTTCTACTCTTATAGGTATCTTTAAATCACCAAATATATGTTATTATATTTTTTATCTAAATTATCCGTTCTTTGGGTTTAGGTTCAAGTTCATTGGTTCAAATTTTCTTTATTTAACTCCCTCTAGTTTGTATCCTCATAATGCCCTGAGATACTAGTCCATTTTGGTTGGAATCATCTCCATGGTTTTTTCCATAGCCAACATATTGAATAGCATAAGAAATCACTTCAAAATATTACCTTTAATCTCTCGAACAATCAATCTATATGCAACTTCAAATGTAATACACCCCTAAACAACAAATTATGTAATATACCCACCAATTTTAATATCCACCCAATGGCCAATCACATTGTTCCATTCAGTTCCTAGGCTGTAAATCTTTCCAACTTTTCTTCAATCCACACAAAATGTTCTATTTCTCATGGTCTAAACCAGTAGTATTTAAGTCTAGGTAACCATGCTACTAGCAACTTAGGCAACTCGCACCAAAATATTTTGTTAATTTCCCTACGGAAGTGCTAGAAAATTCTCTTCTACAGAAAATCATATTCTTATGGCTTCTTCCTCTATGAACTTATTAACCTTGTATCTGACCAATTTTCAATGTCCTTTTGACTAGGTAACCATTTCAACATCTTGAGGTCCTCGTAATAGAACCATTGTTGGCAACGATCCCTGGAACCACTCATCAGAGCATGTTATTTATTTTAGTCTGTGAATGTTACGACGGGACTCTGCATTATTACAAGAATTTGTAAAATAGGGTAAGTTTAATCTCAATATAGAGTCTTATGCACATCCTTCTTCTTGTTCACCATTAACGTATGTGCACTTATTAACACTTTTCCATTTAAATAATTTTAAAATAAATAATAAGTAGAAATACATTCACATATAAGATTTATATACATACAAATGAAACTTAACAATATATTACTGAATTAAAAATTACGATATATTAATTTCTAAATTATATTATAATATTTGCTTTTACAAAATTAAAATATATAAAATATTGAGAAGAGACTATGACTCTTCATCTTTACGACATTTCATTTCTTAAATTAAAATACTCAAAATAATTATTCAATTTTCATATATTTCATTATCTTACGTGAAATCATATTTTATACAAAATATTATGTCATACACTTGTTGCATACTTATCTAACAAAATTGAATGACTTATACGTTGCATCTTCATATTAACAAACGTGCTATTTTTTTTTTCCCACACAACTTATGATTGTCTCATTTGTGCATTTGGGAATGTATGTTACATATCATTACTTAATGTCCCAAAAATTTGAATAAAATGACCATTAAAGTGTATGCAATGTCCAACCCATACGATAGAATGTATGTCATTTTTTTCCCGGAATGGATTTGTTGGTTTGAGTATATTGTCTTCAGTAAGAATTTTTTTAATTATATTTTTTATAAGATTTATTCTGTAATCCATTCCATATTTAGCTCTACTTACCTAGTGAATTTTTTTACAATATCATTTTATATTTATATTACCAAGCTATAATAGTAATAATAATAATTTCATCCATATGTTTGGGGAAGGGAAAATTCGTCCACTTCTATTTGGTCTTCGAGAGACGGTTTGATGTTTTATTTAAATTTGTAAAGCTTTGTATACATTTTAGTATAGACAATATTTTAACATGAAAATATGTTATAATATTTTATGTCATATTATAAAAATAGAATGAACGCTAAATATTAAATGACGTGACTTTGATTAATGAAAGTGTCATATATTAAAAACATTGCAAATTTAATATTTTTTATAAAATCAAAATACATATCACATTGAGAATAATTTACTTAAATAAACACTAATGATTTATTAAAAGAATTTGTTAGAAATTTTATGCTTTCAAATCAAGCATGTTTCAGAAATTCACAAATGAAAGATCAATATATTATTACTCTTTTAAGAAAAGATGGTATTTAATTATGGAAATTGAATTGAACCAAGACATTAAATAACTCTTTGGATTCCCTTTCGATTTGTTTCAACTCGAACTCACATAAACAACACTGGTTAACCCTTATCTACTTCTCAAATATAGTTTTATTGAAAATTCATCTGACAGATATATCAATATAAAAAGTTTTCTTTTAATTGTTATTTACATTTATATATTTTAAAAAGTTTTTCAAAAAAAATTTGTCTACAACATTAATTTAACACAAAAAATGACAAAAGTTGAGAAACAAATTAAATAAAAAAATTCAAATTGATCAAATAAATTTCTTTGAAGTATTACAATTATAATTATTTATGTTTGTTTCTTATATCTCCTTTCTGATCTATCTATTTCACAGAGATTGCTTGCTATTGTAACCGTCAACTTATTCAATTATATATATAGATAATTATATAATTTATATCTTATTCAAATTTGATCTTGAGTGACGCGTTCATTGTCATGACTTAGGAATTTGCTTTATTTGGTATTTGAACATCATATTGTCCTTCTTTGTCTATGTCCTTGGTACATGGATCCATTTTTCGTATCCGGGGCGTTGCTTAAAGCTTTTCAAACTAGTGGCACTCATTGGTTGAGTCACATCCCCAAAGAGTTATGAAACTAGTTTCTATGTTGTGAAGTCGGTTGGGTCATGCCATGTTTTTTTTTCAAACAAAAAAATGGAAAGCTACTTATAATATTACTTAAAAAAATAGTTATTACAGAATATCAACAGAATGTTATAGTAAAATGTCATATCCAAAAATACATATACAGTGGTTTAAGGATATAGGTTTTGAAATATGTTATGAGATTTTTTATTTTTTGGATTGAATTTTTTATTTTTACATAGATTAGATGTACAGAATATTTTTTTGACTTAGTGTCAATGATTGAAGGGTATCTATTCTGCCAAATTTTCCTGGGGTATGATTTCGACCTCATCCTTTTTTAATATTCTTGAGATTTGTACCCTGGTGAATCGTTTGGCAACACCTTTTACACCATCATCCTCACCATTAAACTACAACCCACCTTATCTCCTTTGTTAAGATTCCATGCCACATAACATCTTATTGCAAAGTCACAAATTTCCTTTATCAAAATCTTGTTATGGACTGCAAAGACATGGATGAATATAAAGTTGCCATTTGTCAAGATACTATTGTTTCGTAGTCCCTCAAGATTTCTGTGCAGAAAACTTTCATTGTGATGCTGTGAGATTGAGAATGTGAGAGAACATGTCACATTATGTTGAACGAGACTTAGACATTTTGGGACTTATTATTAGTCCCGAAGGGAGAGACCACTGGAATCACTTGACGTTAAACTGTAATGGCTCTTTGCTCCCCTGGCTAATCGGAAGATAATGATTTCCATGTCAAAACATATTCCAAAATTTTTTAACGAGAAATAGCAAGATCTTTAAGGAAACTAATAAAAAAATATAATTTCAAATGTTGTGATTGGTTTAAATAAATTGGATGTTATGAGCTTTTTAACGTCAGTCGAGAGTCTCTCACACATTTAATACTAAATTAGTGGATGCAAGGTGGAACCGTCTCCGAGCAGGATGATCGGCAGTCGACGATTTGTGGGGACGAGTGGCCACGAGCTGGTTTTCTCCCTCTTTGTCTATAGGTGTAATTAAGTGACGCGTCATTCACCATCACAAATGCCAATGTCTGTAGATGTAAGTTTATGAGTTTCGTATAGATTGTTGCAGGTCACTCGTAAATCCGCTCCTATCCATATTCTCTTCGTATAGTCTTTCTGTATCGGGTCCATCTTACCATGAAAGTAATACATTTTCATAGGCCAAATTACTATAGCAGATGTCTCGGGTAGGTTTTTTTAATTTATTTAATTTATTTAATTTTCATTGGGATTGTCTCTACATCTGGCATTTTATGAAGATTCCTTATTCCTAATTTGGTTTGCAAAGACTTCTGTTGGGATATGAATCATGAATCGATATAATGGTCTATGATTGAGCACTATTCCATTTGCAGCTACAGCGTCCATTACTCTATCTATTGTTTTAAGGCATGTTATTAATATGCATTACCATGCTCAATGCATTTAAACACTGCCCCATTCAATGCACCAGATTGCCCTTCAGGCTACAGGGGTTTGTATGTGACATCTACACTTCACTAGAAGCATATTATTTTCGAATGTTTTCTCTTTTTATTGCATGTCAAATTTAGAGTTTGTTTATGCTATTGACAATTGAGGCATCATAGATTACTTTTATATATATATATATATATATATATATAGATCAAGTTGTATTGACCAAACATGCATGGAAGTTCATGTATTCTTTCCAACATCTATTGTCTTTTCAAATTTTAGGTTCTTGGGAATGGAAAAGGAGCAGTGGCAGTCGTTGTTTCTATCTTGCTTTTTAGAAACCCTGTATCTTACAGGGATGCTTGGATATGTCCTCACCTTATGCAGGATGATTCTTTATAGCAAAGCCAAAAGGCATATCAAGTAATTTTTTGATAGGGGTACCAGATTTAGTTCCTTGCTTGAAATGTTGTATTTTAAGAGTCCTTTGATCAACATCAAAAAGGATACCTGATGACCTGTGTGTTGCTGTCAACCTGACCTCCTCAAATTGTCCTTGATAAATACACAAGCATCAAAAGTTTTTACAGTCGTAACCATAAATATTTTAAAAAGCCATCCTATTCCTCATTTAAATATGAGATTAATATCTTGTGAATTTTCCTTCATTATTATTTGTAGAATGCTGTAATTACATATTAGAAGGATTCTTCAAAAATAATTTAAATACTATTATAACAAATCCTTCTTAGAAGCAAATATTGCATTTGTCTCAGATTATCAAAACCAGCAGGTTGTATAAAGTCTTTTACTGTCCATCCTTTCTTGCAGAAACACATCGCATGTGTAATGAACTGTTAATAAAATATGGGCAAATGGTGTCCAACATTCAAGAAAGGTTCTAAACCAAGGCCCGCATGTTTATGTCATCGACTGGAGCTCCATAGTACAACTAGATCGTTTATAAGCAACTGTGCTATTTTATGTGAAATGGATAAGGATGGTCAAATTAAAATGCAGATAAGGCTAGTATTTTAATAGGAAAACAGTAAACACCTTGGAAGTTAAAGGTGAGTTGCTTCTTATTCCATATTCATTGACACATGTCACCTGTTTTTGCATGAAGATGTATTTTCTTTGATTAAAATTCTTTCCAGAGCTAACAATTTTTTTTTGTCTTTCCCATTGCTCAACTTTATTGTTCCATCCATTAAGGATGTCATTATTGAGATTTATTCTAACATTATGGTTCTTTTATTAAAGAGGTAATATTTATGAATATGGAAATTATCTGTCTAGTTTGGGCATTTACATCTTGGGTACAATTTGAATGCATGCATGGAAGAACTTATCAATAAAGGTTATATTATTTTCTTTCTCATGTTTTCTACTTAAATTTTTCATGGGACTCTCAATACAATTTAAATTTTGTAAGTAGTACATGCAGCCCCTGTATTTTATTTTTCATATATAGTAGAAAGGAGTAATGTCTAAAATCCATTTCAATATATGGATTCATGGTTTGTGAAACTAGAATATCTAAGAAACTTATCACGATAGTGCCCCAAAAATTGAACTTGTGTGCGCTTGGACATCCTGTTATATTTTCTTGTAGGGTTGCAATTATTTTTTTGAAGTTAGTAATGTAAGGAATATAGAAAGACTTCATGTACAATTGATGAAAAAGGCTTCCTTTTTGTTGTGGATACATTAAAGGAACTAATCAAATATAAAGGATATCAGGTAATTTGTTCATAAATTTGTTGATTTTGACTTGCACTTGAGATTTCTGTCTTTTTAGTATAATAATAACTAATTTTCATGGCAGATTGCTCCAATAGAATTAGAGGAAATTCTCCTCTACAAATCTAGAGATTGCAGATGTCGTAGTTATACCTTTACTCGATTATCACTTATCTCTTAAAACATGCTTAAAATATTTTCTTGTACTTTTTTGCAATTGCAAAGCTCCATAGGGACTTGGCACATCCTGCCCCTTATTTATTTTAGTTTTTAATTTCAAGCACCACAAGGCCATGAAATATTCCATTTAGACCCTTATCAGCCCAATTAAAGTTGCCTTCAAAGAAACATGGAAATGCGGGTGAACACAAGGTTGATAATTGGAAAGCTTTGATTGCTTCACACAAGCCTTAGCTATTGAAAAATCCCTTTGGAAATTTTATGAGGATGTGAGTCTATGAAAATTCACCAAGTGGAAATATCTAGCCTAAGAGTGAATGTGTGCTTGATGTGTAGCATGGAAGAGCTGAGTCATTGTCAAAACACATGAATTATCCTAATTATTGTAACTTTGTGTAGATACCTTAGAGTAAAGAAAATAAGCCTATGAACAAAACTAAACTCAATAAAGAAACATTCTATAAATTAGCTAAGTAAAGTGACTAGGATCATGCTTCAAAGGATACCAATAAATCTATTAGCCTTAAAAAATTAAAATAAGGTCAATGATTGAGGTAGAAAAAATAATCTTTTGAAGGTTTATGATTTTTATAACAAAGGAGAGATGAGAGTACAAAGCACTTATGGTTTACAGGTTTTTGGCTTTTATCCTACCTCTCATCACACTGTCAATCTATTTGATTTAAGTAGGAGTTATTGACATCACATTTACTATGTTGAGTCAAGATACCCATATACCCTTGGGCAGTTATTCACCTTATCCTATATTAAATTCCCATTGTTAACTCTCATACATCATTTGGTGTAGGTACCCCTGGTGAGAATTAGAAAAACTACAATGTTGAAACAAGCTTAGAAGTTTGTCCCAAAATTTTACCATGAGGTATTGATTCTGAATCTGATACACCTCTTCTCGATGTAGTTCTATACTTACTAGAGTTTGATAAAGCTTGTCATTATTTTGAAAATTTTATCCTTGCTTACATTGTGGATCAAGTTCCTCTAAAGAGCCTCTTGAAATAATAGATTCAAAACCATTGGCAAGCCCATGGGGTGAAACTAGAAGGAGTATAAAACTTCACCAAGGGTTTCTTCCTATTTCATTTCATAAACCCTAAACACTATAGATCCATTGTTAACTATGGTCCATGATTTATTCAAAACACCATAGTTGTTTGTCCCATTAGACCAAAGACTTCCAACTCTCTAAATAAGAGAAGCTTTAAATCCTATTATGGGTAGAGTTTCCAGGCTTACCTCTACCTATGTGGAATTTGGTCAACCAACTTATCAAGGCTCTGAGATGCTTTATCTACCATAAGCAACCAAATCTATATGTAACTCAACCCAATAGAAGGAGCTATGTCAAAATTGACCTAGCCAAAAACCTTAAAGAATCCATTGACATTCAAGTGGGCAATAACCAGTTCTCTCAATGTGTCAACTATATTAACCTTTCAAAAACTTGTTTTAGGTGCCAATCCTCATACCACATGATTAGGGATTGTCCTCTAATGGTCTTACGACAAAAGTGGGTATGAGAAAAAACCCCCATCCTATAATGGGTGGACCACAATTTCTAACAAGAAAAATATTATTACTCATGGAAATAGTAGACCTCAGCCAACTGTATCCCATCACTCATGAGGTCCAAGTTCATCATCCCATTTCAAAAAATCCCCAACACTATCTCAAATCAACCCCTGCCTCCCATCTCCTAGTCACCATAGGTAGTCACTTAATTTGATTTTCCCCATATCCCATTCCTTTGGTTCCCTTTTCACAACCCATTTTAGGGTTGAATGATTTGGATTTAGACTTGGGGCTTGTAAAATTCAATCTTAAGGCTATAATGCACCACTCACATAGTCCCTCTCCCTCTATAGATGAGGATTATGTTACAAATAAAAGCCAACCCTTCAAGCTGGGATATTTTTCCCTTTCAGGCTCATTTTTCAACTAATTTGTAATGCTCTCAGACCTCTCTGAGGGAAATGATATGATTTAGAATTTTCCTAATGATAGTTTATTATTATAATGTTCAAGGACTCATTAATTCAAATCGTAAGTATACAACCAGGAACAATTATCATCATTTTTCTCATACAAAATTTATATGCATGCAAGAAGTCAATTATTTTGGATTTTTTTTCAATCTACAACTCACAATATCTGGGTTAGGGCCCTCTGTCATACCACCTATCATTATTTTGGCCATAGGAGAGTTATCACCTTGTCAGCACCTGACTTGTCTCAAAATATCATTTATTGGGGTTTTGATCCCTCCCATCAGGTGGTTTAGACTCTTTTTGACTTTGATAATCACATCATTGGCCTTGTCGATCTATATGCATCTGATGATGCTATTGAATTTACCCTAATATGGATATGGCTAATTGATTCCCTCTTAGATGTGCATTGGATTCTATGTGGTCACTTTAACATGATTGAATATGTGGAAGACAAAGAAGGTCACCTTCCCATGACATGGTTTATAGAAGAACTAAAATCTTGGTTCTATATGCAAAATAAGATTGGGGTTTTTGACTCAAATCATCTTAAAAGGGATGATTCAAATTACCCATGGTTCACTTGGTCCAAATTCCATCAGAGAGAAGATTGGGTCCTCAAATTCCTTGATCATGCCCTACTTGCTAAGCAAGACCTTTTTTTCTTCACTCTTGTTCATGGATGACCTGTGTTTGTCATTTTAGACTCTTTCTTATCTAACCACCATAGCATATATTTTCACATAAATTTGACTTCCCCTTAGGTTAAACCCAAGGGTTCCCAATTCTACCTCAACACTACCCATCTTAAGCATGAGCAGACTATGGAGCATATCACCAAGATTTAGAATATGGTCCCCAATCCCATAGGGGACACTAGTTGGATTAAGTGATGGTCTTATGTTATAACCTATACCACTTCCTTCTTATGTATCTATGGAAAATAAGTGACCATTTTTAGGTAATGCATTTAGAATGCTTTAAACCATGAACACATTAGGGATTTATAAGATGCAACTTTAAACTTACATTTGTAGAGTCAGGCTGCCATGTGGAGGCACAAATGACAAGCTACAAAGGCTTACAAGGCCAATGGAGTAAAAATCCAAGTTAGGATGCATTGGTTAAAGGTAGGAGACAAAGTGACCAAGGAATGTTTTGCTCTCCTTCAATCAAGATATGTTGTTGACAAAATCAAATCCATTAGAAATTCTTTAGATAGGTTTACCAAACTTTTGGATATACTCCAAGACTTTGTCTATCACTATCATGATGTCTTTGTCATACAACCTTCATCTCCTACTCATGAGGTTGCCCTCTCCCAGTGCCTTGATGTGGTCCCTTGTAGGATCTTGGAAGATCATAGAGTTGCATGTGATAGACCTCATAGTGTCAATGAAATTAAATATTTTTTTATGTAGATGGCCTTTGATAAATCCATGAGAATTGATGGATTTCCCTATGAATTCTATCAAACCTTGTGGGAGACAGTTGAACCTGATATCCATAGAGTTTATTCTGAAGTGATCTTGACCAATTCCTTAGGCTACCTCATTTATCAAGGAAACACCAAGTTCATCCCCATGACATGGGATACTGAGGTAATTACCAACTAAAGACTCATCACTTTGATGAATGTTTCTTACAAAATCATAGCCAAAGTTTTAGCTAATAGAATTAAACACTTACTTCCCTTAATTGTGTGAAGTGAACAAAATGGGTTCATTCAGCATAGATATATTTTGGATAATGTTATCTCCATATGGGAAGGCATGGAATGAGCTTGAATATCCATCTATAGGGCCTTATTCATCAAGATTGACATTGAGAAAGCCTATGACCATTTAGAGTGGCCTTTTATTATAGTTGTGCTACAGGCACTAGGGTTTGGCCCCGAGTTTGTTCATAATGTCAATATACTTTTTCAAGATGCTAGGACCTACATTACCATCAAAAACTCTCATTCTCAATACTTTGAGCTCCATAGGTCCATTAGACAGGGTTTCCCCATGGCCCCTTTAATTTATATATTGGTTGTTGAAGGCTTTAGTTATCTTTTAGCTAGTTATACTTCTAAGGGTATGGTCAAAGGGATATCTTTACCTAGTTTAGACCATTAGTTAATCAATGGGCACTTTGTTGATGACTCCTTCCTCACCCTACAAGAGGGTGAAAGATTTTTCAAGCATGCCATGGAATATGTAGATATTTTTTGCCTTACTTCTAGGTCATCTATGGAATGGCATAAAACCTAGTGCTACTACCAATCCTTGTCACCCAAACCTCCTTGGTTGGAGGGATATATGTAAAAATGGATCCTTCTAGGGGTTTAGCTTAAATTTTAAGGAATTTTTTTTAACTTTTAGAGCATCTCCTACAAATCTGTGGTCTTATGTGGTTCAAAGAGTGCAGAAAAAGTCTCTTTCTGGATCACTAAGACTTTGACCATGGCCAAAAAAATTCTAGATTTAATTTAAGGTGCTCACTACTACTCATGTTTGCTACTCTTCTTGTTGAGCCCATTCTAATTCCTCATACACAAATTTTGAAAATTTTATATGATATTTTTATGAGCCAATTCTAAAGGCCACTAGGGTTTCATCGAGTCTCCTAGGCCATCTGTTATCATCTTAAAGAACTTGGTAGGTTGGGAATTATTGACACAAAGCTTAAGGAATCACTCTTAATGTCAAATGGATCATCAAAAGCCTAGAATGTGATGAATCTTAGAAAAATTGATTGCAATGCTTTATTTCTCAAGGTTGCCCTCTTAGTAGAAAACCTTGATAAGGCATAGGATTTCATAATGTCCTTATATTTCTAGTGTCTATCAAATTAGGGGGCATATTTGTCATGTAAAGTATTTAAGAGGCTCAAGAAAATATCAAACATCACCTTACTTGGGTGGGGGAGGGGTTTATAAATGGTCTTTCTTTAAACTCCTAGTCATTATGGTTGTCTCCCCAAATAACCTTCCACAATGTCCCTTTTACCATAGTCCCCTGGATCAAAAGCTTAAGGTTATTTAAGAAAGGTATTCTCACAATTAGTGATCTATTCATTAATGTCTCTATTGATTAGATTCCTTGGATTATTCTAAAGGACAAATTATACTTTAATAAGGATGATGTAGAATCCATTGTTGAAATTCAGAGTTCCATCCCTAAGGATTACTTGCACAATATTAGAGTTTCCTATCTCATGCTATGGTGGAAGGACTAGTCCTAGATTACATCCATGCCATTATATCACTATTATCCTTATCTAAGTTACAAATTATTAGCCCCTTAACATATTGACATAGAGGCTCTTAATCACTGATGGTCTCTCTAATCCCTTCATCGGGTTTGGTCTAGGATATTTGATAACATTTGGACATCTTGTATTGAACCCAAAAAGGCACACTACCTTTGGTGTATTATTTACTAGGGTTTACCCATGAGAAATAAACTCAAGCATATAGGGAATCTTAATCCCACTTATTTTCCCTGTCAACACCCAAAAAACATCATACACCTCTTTTGGTTTTGCCCTCATGCTCAGTCAACCTCAAGATGGATCCATACCCTTTTCAAACCCTTCAAGCCTAAAATGTTCACTTGGAAAATGGATTGATCCAAAAATCAGAAGTTTTGATTGATAAATATTTCAAGAACACAAAAATAACACAGTAACAATGAATTCTATGAGAAGAGATGTTTTATTACTCAAGATTGTAATACAACTATATGCTTATCTTTGGAAAGGGTTATTTGATTTATATTTTAGGTTACATCTTCATTTATACACATTTTGAAATTAGGAGGAGGATGTGGAAGGTCACTAATCTCGAGGGATATTAAGTAGTTCAAATTCAATGATTTAAAACAATACAAAATTTGAGGAATTACTATTTTTAGAAACTTACTATTTTTAGACTACACTACTAAAATTGAAATTTTAGGCACTTCCATTGAATTTTCAAGGGTCAAAAGACATTAATAAAATATCCATGCCATCTCACCATGTTCTCCTCATTTTTAGCTTTCCAACGGTTCATATGGTGAGTCAATTAGAGCTACGGTGCAAAAGTTATGGCTCCTAGAAGTTTCGTCATCAATTGGTGTAGAACCATCACCCAAATTGTCACCTAAATTGTTGCCTAGATCATGGAACTCCTCAGGGATTATACCCTATTGCTATAAGATAAAATATATTCTAGTAAAATTTACATACTGATATTTTATTTCAGATTTGAAAATCCTGAAATCAAACATGTTTTAATAATGATCTTATGGGAAAAAATGTAACCAACAAAGTTGTTGTGATTGTTAATGTTACCCTCTAGATTTAGAGTCAAATGGGAAAGGTTCATATTGAGCTTCATCATCTGAAGGTTTTCCTAGACTATTGAGGGAATTCTCTTTGTGTAGTCAGTCATGATTCACCTTATCACTCTCCTCCTAGGGGTCACATGCATAGGAGAGGCACCATCGTTCTCATAGCTTGAGGTCTAGAAGTTAATGAAACTCCACTCCTTGCTCTCATTTTCCATCTCCTATTAGAGGATATAATAGAGTCAAAGATAGTGGTGGTGAAGGGGTCGAGTCCCCCTTTGCAAGACAAGTTCTTGCATCTAGAGCTATCCATCTGTCCCTCCCACCAAGATTCATAGATGTAAAATGATGCTAACACTAACTAACAAGTTGATGGTTGGGACCCCCTTCTTATGGATGGAGATCCCTTAGCCTAGGATAGTTGGGGAGGGAATCCTCAAGACCCTCTACCTCCACCTCCTCCTCCAAACACCATGTTTGTAGTTGCTTCTTAGTGTGATCATTTATGTTTGTGCTATTTTATTATCTTTTTTTATTGAGAAGCACTTGAGTTAATTTAACTATGGTTATCAGTCATCTATGGAAATATATTTTGGACTTTGGTTTCTCCTGAGGCTTTTTTAACTTAGTTTAGTATTCAAGGTGTGACTTTTCCACCCATTTTTTGTATGACTAACATTTTACTATTAGTTTTGTTCTTTTTTAAATTAATAGAAAGTGTTTTTCAATCAAAAATAAATAGAGTTAATAAGTCTATTTTTAAAAGCATTGGAAATAAATATACATTAGATTTTGATAAATAACTTTTAAAAATAGACATTAATTAGAAAGATATTTAATCATGAAATTAAAAAATAATCTAAATGACTAGATGTAAAGAACTTTATTATTTTATAAGCCCAAATCATTTTTAGTGATTGTGCATGGGTTTTTTTATAAAACACTTAAAAATATAGTTAGAGGGAATGCTAAAATGTGTATAAGATACTTAGAAATATTACTAAAAATCCTAATAAAAGATATAAACTTTGTAAATAACTTTAATTTTAAACTTAATTTCTAAGCTAGATATAAATCAAATGTCTAAACTCAAACTCAATCAAATATGTAATTCACTCTTTCATAAAAATGTTTCCATATAGACAGTGGGGTCTTAATTTGAAATTATTGAGGGTGTGTTAGTGATAACAATACCTTTTGGTTGCTGATACTTGGTGCGACATGCCTAGTTCCAAAGTGCACATTCTAGCCATGACATTATCTTTCAATGTGATATATTATTACAAATAATTCTCCTTCTCAGTACTTGATACTTGGTTCTCCATTACTACCTTTGATTTGTTTTCTTGGGTCAAATTTAACATAATGTCCTTCCCTGAATCTTAAAATTAGTTTTATAGTCGAGCATATTCTTAGAAATCTACATACCTTAAAGTGCAACTATATCTAAAACATGTGTGTATTCCTCTAACAATTCAGATATTGCCTCGGTTTTGCTACGTAGTGTTTGGACTTGAGTTTTGATGTCCCACATTATTTTTTTGCGGCCCAATCCTCAATTTAACAAGTGAGGATATCAATGAACTACTTATCTTCTGACATTAATTGTTCCCCCAAAATATATTAAACCAATGTAGGGTATGTCTCATCAATCATCTTTCACACTTTGGTAAATCACTCTTTTAATTCAACATTCTCATTGTGAAATTGAGTATTTTTTTTCTCATTCTTATCTAGTTTATATGTCATAGATGTTTGAAATGTAGCAACACCTTAAATCTACTTTGAAAATGACAACTATGAAGCATCAAGAACAACTTCATGGTTTTTACTAAGTAGGGCCACTTGGGTCACAAAATCCCAAATATTTACTTGGAGTGAATGAACCATGTCTTGAATATCAAACATACCCATTACTAAACCTAACCTAACTATGCACTTCATCATTACTTCTTGGAAATACTACCTTGCTTCTTCCACATATAATCATTGCTTTCATATCTACTCTTTAAATCTATTATCGAGTTTCTCTAACTGTAATTTTTCAACCTCTTTAAGGTTTATCTATCAAGTTCCTTCCTTTATTTCTAGGTTATTCTCAAATTACTTATGAATTTCTACATTCTTTGCAGTTCATGTGTTCCCTTCCTTCTCTTCTAGTATTATCTGGCCTTAATGTTTGGATTCTTCTTCCAAAGGTTGAATTCCTCTTATTTTTTCACAGTTTCCCTACTACTCCTACTTTAAGCTACATATGGTCCTTCCTCTTCAACATATTTTTTCTTGTTCCATATTTTCTTCTCTCTAATGTCTCTTTGAATCTCCAAATATATTTTATTATCTTGTTTGTTTGAATTATCCATTCTCTATGTTTAGATTTAGGTTCCTTGGCTCAATTTTATTCATTTAGGACCCTCTAGTCTATATCCCCATAATGGCCTAAGATACTACTCCATATTGGTTGGAATCAAGAATGTGGTCTTTTCCATAGCCAACATATTCAATAGCACATGGATTCACTTCAAAATCTTACTTCTAATCCCTCTAAAAATCAACTTGTATGCAGCTTCAAATGCAATACACCCCTAAAAAACAAATTATGTTATGTACCCATTAATTGTAATCTCCACCCAATGGCCTATCGCATGGTTTCATTCAATGTCTAGGCTACAAATCTTTTTATCTTTTCTTCCTTCTACACAAAATTTTATATTTCTAATGATCTAAACCATTTGTATTTAAGTCTAAACAATCATGCTACTAGCAAATTAAGCAACTTGCACCAAAATATTTTGTAAATTTCTCTATGGATGTGCTAAAAAATGATCTCCTCTAAAAAAAGTCATATTCTTATGGCTTCTTCCTTTGTGAACTTGTTATCCTCATATCTAGCCAATTTTCAATTTCTCTTTGACTAGATAACCATTTCAAAATCTTCAAGGCCTAGCAATGGAACCATTACTAATAGTTGTGCATAAAATCACTCATCAAAACATGTTATTTATTTTAGTCTATAAATGTTACAATAGAACTCTGCATATTACAATAGTTTGTAAATAGGGTAAAGCTAAACCCAATGTAGATTTTTATGCACATCCTTCTTCTTGTTCACTATTAACATATGTGCACTTATTAACACTTTTCCATTTAAATAGTTCTAAGATAAATAGTAAGTAAGAATACATTCATTTTCAAGGAAAATGCAATCAATTCAAGTAAGATTTATATACATACATGCAAAACTTAACAATTGATTATTGAATCAAAGATTACCATATATCAATCTCTATTACATTCTAATAACTTTTTTTACAAAAGTAAAATTAACATAATGATACACAGAGACTATGATTCTTCAATTTCATTATCTTTCATTTCTTAAATTGAAGTACTCAAAATAACTATTCAACTTCCATGTGCTTCATTGTCTTATGTGAAACTATATTTTATACGAAATACATTATAGCATACACTTGTTGAATACTTATCTAACAAAATGCGCGGCTTATACTCTGCATCTACATATTAAGAGATGTACTATTTTTTTTTCCACACTCCTTATGATCGTGTCGCATGTGCATTTGGGAATGTATGTTACATATCATTACTTTGTATGTAATGTCCCCAAAATTTGAATAAAATGACCTTTAAAGTGTATGCAATGTCCAAACCATTCGATAGAGTGTACGTCATATTTTTTTTTTGCGAACAGGTTTGTTGGTTTGAGCATCATTGACTTTGAGAATAATTTTTTCCCTTGATTTTTAACATATGTGTTTGATAAGATTTAATATACAATTCATTCCATATTTGGGTCTACTTATCTACTGAAATTTTTTACAATATAATTTTATATTTATATCTACCCTAAGAGCTGGATGCAGCAGTAGGGCTTGGGGCCTTCCATCAAAATGCGTGCGGATCGAATTGCATTCCAACTCCAAATATAGCCGCCTCCATGTTACCAAGTTATAGTAGTAATAATAATATTTTCATATATATATTTGGGGAAGGGAAAATTGGCACACTTCTATTTGGTCTTCGAGAGACTCTTTGATGTATTATTTAAATTTATAAAGCTTTATATAGATTTTAGTATAGTAGATAATATTTTAACATGAAAATATATGACAATATTTTATGTCATATCATAAAAATAGAATGAATGATAAATATTAAATGACGTGATTTTTATTAATGAAAGCATTATATATTAGAAATAATAGTAAATTTTATATTTTTTATAAAATTAAAGTACTTGTCACATTGAGAATAGTTTACTTACATAAATGCCGACGATCCATTAAAAGAATTTGGTAGAAACTTTATGCTTTCAAATCAAGCATGTTTCAGAAATTCACAAATGAACGATCAATATGCCATTGCTCTTTTAAGAAAAGATGGTATCTAATTATGGAAACTGAATTGAACCAAGACATTAAATAACCCTTTGGATTCCCTTTCAATTTGTTTCAACTTGAGACCATGTAAGCAACACTGGTAAACACTTATCTACTTCTCAAGTATAGTTTTTATTGAAAATTCATCCATCAAATTTATCAATAGACAACGTTTTATTTTAGTTACATTGTTTGTAGTTACATATTTTATAGGATATTTCGAAAAGATCTTTGTCTACAATATTAATTTAGCACATAATAGGGTGAAAATTGAGAAGCAAATTAGAATAAAAAGATTGAAAATGATCAAATAATTTTTTTCTAATATTAAAATTGTAATTGTTTCTGTTTTATTTCCTAGATCTTCTTTCTGATTTGTTTCATAGTTATTGTTTCTATTTAACAGTCAACTTATTCAAAAATAAATAAATGAAAAAATATAAAAATAATTTCTAATAAAATTATAATAATTTAAGATTTAAAAAAATGAAAAATTAAATATAACATTAACTATCACAACGTTAAATTAACCATAAATAACATGAGAAGCAAGTGGAGGGAAAGGAGATCATCAAAATGAAGACTTTTGAGTGGAAGACTTCCCTATCATTTCTAAACTTAACCAACACTTAAAAATTAATGAAATTCACACTCTCTACAAATTATAAAATTTATATTAAAAATATTAAATATTAAAAACAAAATAATTAATTTCTTAACTAAAATCAACAAGTTTGTGAATATAAAAAAAAACTTACCTTCTAGCACCTCTTAATCATATCCATCTTATATTGAAATGCACAAGCACTCCCAATCAAAGACCACTAAACTTATTATATGTTCAACGAGTCAACATACATTGTTTGTGCATTTAACACTTTTATACGTACATATATATTAAAATGGGATTGTCATTTAATCTCATATATGTTAGTGACATCTGTGAAACAATCACACTCACATCGATAATATCATATTGAAAACCGAAAAAAATATTATAAGAACTATTTTAAAGCTGGAATAAAGTCTTTTTTGTTGTCTGATCCCATCCGTTGAAGTGCTAACAGGAGCCCACATTAAAGTATATGACAATGTATATTGATTAGTCAGGAGCGTTACGTTTCAATTTAATAGCTTAAAGTAAATTTTTGATTAGATCATTACGGGACATAATTCCTGGAGAGGAAACGCCAGCCGACCTATGCAATACTTAGTAATGTTTTGTGGTGTAAAGGTGATACCTTACCTTTACCTTATTCGCGCCATAAGCCATATTAAGATGGATATAAGTAGCCCTAATGGAGGCACTAACCAGCAAAGCCAAGATTCTTTCCCTTTGTCCATCTCGCATTCTTTTTGAAAAAAAAGAAGCGTCAGATAATCATCAATGCCGAGATTCATAACACCACTCAAATTGGGTGGAGTGATTGGAGATGTTTTGGATGTGTTTATTCCAACCATAAAGATGAGTGTGGTGTACAACGCAAATTTACAGGTCAAGAATGGTTTCGAGTTCATGCCTTCCTCTGTAACCGCCCAGCCACGAGTCGAAATTGTTGACGGTGATCTGGGCACGTTTTTCACTCTGGTAAGAATCACTAAAAGTTTTTCTGTTTACACAACCAAAATTATTTATGGAAATTCTTCCGATTCACTTATTTGTGTTCAGTTTCAAAAGCAGTAAAGGAAATTTTAAGTTTGTGTGACGGTGATAACGCAGATAATGACGGATCCAGATGCTCCTAGTCCCAGCGACCCTACTGGCCGCGAGTATCTTCACTGGTAAACACAGAATTCTTATACAAAATTTCGTTTCATGAGACAATTTAAGAGAAATAAGAATATGTTGATGATGGATTAATGAAAGTGATTTCTGCTTTAAATCTGCAGGATAGTGACTGATATACCAGGGACAACATCCAATTCCGATGGTAAGCCTGTAATATTTTATTTGTCAGCACACAGAATTTATCTGACTTTGACTATAGTTGTATACAAGTAAATTTATCTAGCATTCACAAATTCGTTAACTTTTATAGGTAGAGAAATAGTAAGTTATGAGAATCCAAGGCCGATGATAGGAATCCATCGATATGTATTCGCATTGTTTGAGCAAAATGGAAGAGGGACAGTAGATCCTCCTCCATCGCGTCACCATTTCAACACGAGGCAATTTGCAGAGAGTAATGGATTGGGTTTGCCGGTTGCTGCGGTGTATTTCAATGCCCAACGTGAGACCGCCGCTCGCAGACGTTGAAATATAAACTCCCATGGCCACTCTACGTTTTTTTACTTTTGTTAGGGTTGCTGAGATTGATGAGATGCTTACGATTATACAGTGTTTTCTTTTCCCGGTAAACATTTCAGATTCTGTCCGTTATATTTCATATACAGTCTTTGTATAAATTGTGTTCCCATTGTTGATACCGTTATCAGCAATTATCAGTCGTCTGAATAGTGGTCAAATTTGAACAACTTGTTATAGTAAACAATATGTTGATGAAATGCTTACGAATATACAGTGCTGTTTGTTGGGAGTAAACAATGCAGATTATCCTCCGCTATGTTTCACAGATACTCTTTTGTATAATATTAAGGGTGATTGGAAATTTGAAGAACTTTTAATAGTTTTGTATCCAGGCTTTTTAGAACATGTCTTTCTTTGTTCACTGCTAAGTTATATGCATATTAGCATTTACATATCAGTATATATAACATTGTAAGTTATTATTCTCTTCAATTTGATTATAATTTTTTTTAACATTAAAATATGTTTTTTGATTACTTGATTATAATATTTAAAGTAAATTGATAGAATTGTAAGTTATCATCGTCCTTAATCAAATTGTAACTTTTTTAATATTAAAATATAATTTTGATTTTAATATTATTATATTAATTTTTGTGGGAAGATTTTTTTTAAATAAACTATTATTGATCATTTTTTAAAATTCATTTTATCTATCTATCTATCTATTTATAACAAATTTTTTTCTAAAATATCTAAAATTTTGTTAAATTCAGTAAAATATAAATATATTATTTTTCCTTATAATTTGTATACCATACATCTGTTTCATAGTCTTCAATATAAAAGTATTCATTTACAAATAAACACTTTTATTAAAATATTTTTTAATTTATCAAAATATGAGATGAGAAGAAAGAAAATTAAGTCACTCAATTAATTTAAATGACCTCTCCACTTACAAAAATATAATTAAATTTTCATTTAAATATTTAAGATTATAATTTCCATAATTATAACTATAATAAAACCAAATACTAAAATATATATCATAAAATTAAATTTAATCATATTTTTATTATAACTTAAAAAATCATACAAAATAATATGCATCCTCATTCACACTCATTTACTTCAAACAATAAGACAACTTCACTTTGTATGCCTTATCTTGACTAATCTCAATCCATTTATTAATTTTAAAATATATAATTAATTGAATATTAAAAAGTGAACAAATTCTTACATCTTATTAATTTTATTAATGGTCACACAATTTTTATTATTATTAATTTTTTAATGCCAGAGGTCGAAGCCTTCTCGACAATAGAGGAGTATATAACAAGAATATTATAATAAAGGACTACAAGGGTAAATTCATTTATTTATCCACCCCTAGACCATATTTCCTTGGCTAATTCACTAATTTTATCCTTGACAAACATATTCACCTTTATTTAATCCCCGTCCCTCATAATGCGTCAGATTATGTTTGATGAATGTATAATCTTTGGTAAACATTCTCCAATAGCTGAATTTATTACCTTCTTTTTCTTTTTTTGGTTTGGGAGTTCATGAACTTTTGGTGAATATCTCTAGCTTTCATGAACTCAAGATGTACATTATGAGGTGTCATTTATTTCAATATCATGATGAATGTTATTTATCTAATCAAGATTCTCCTCATTTTTCCTTTGAATATTAAGTCCCTCAAGTAATATAAATGGCCTTTCCATTTTAAAAAACAATTGAATTTTCATATAAATATTTAAATTTATAATGGATATAATTATGATTTATAAATTATAATTGTAATAAAGTCAAACATTAAAATATATATCATAAAATTAAGTTTAATTATTTTTCTATTATAATTTATAAAATTTTACAAAATAGTGTACATTTTCATTTAAACTTATTTACTTTAAGTAATAAAACACCTTCATTTTTTGTGCTTTATCTTGGCTAGTCTCAATCCTTATATTAATTGTAATAATTTTTAAATATATAGTTAGTTGCATATTAGAAAGTGAATAAATTTATACATTTTATTCAATTTGTTAATTAACATACAATTAAACCAATCATCAAACAATTTTTATTAAAGAGTTTTTTAATGTTGAGAAGTCGAAGCCTTCTCTTATATCTATATTTCTCCAATATAAAACTTGTAAATTATAAATTTAAAAAAATATATTAAATCTATAAAATAAAAATAATAATAATTAAAATTAAGACATCATATAGCTCATCATATTAATCATAGTTATTGTATTTTTAAACCATTTTTAAAATTATAATGGATGTATTTAGCAATTGGTGATGTATAATTTACACTTCCTAGAAAAATTCTTTGTATTCAGTCTTGTAATATTCACAAAATACTTTTTTATGTCTTGAAGAATTATTATTTGCTTGAAATACACAAAAAAAAATGTCAAATATATTGATAATAATTTGATAACAAAAAAAATATATCTTGAAATATTAAATTATACAATTAAAAAATAAAATAATAAAAAGTGAAAAAAATTTAAATTTAAATAACTAGATAAGATAAATTAAAATACTTATTTTTTTTTAATATCATCTAATATTTTCATATTTTAATTTACATATAGGCTCACTTGCATACATCTAGACACTTGGTATATGTACTCATCAAGTTTCAGAGGAGAGAGATGATATTCACTAGAGTGAGGGTAAGAATTTTTGTTATCACCTTATATCCATATAGGATAACATTATCAATGCTAGATGGAGGGGCCTTATGTCATCTCATACCATGAAGAAAACAATGAGGATGAGAGCATCATGCACTTATCACAATACTCGATGTAGGGTGATCATAAGGCACAAATGACATGGACCTAAAATACAAGTAAATGTATAAAACTAATCATATAAATAAATAAATTGATGATGCATCCCTAGAAAAAGATGAAGGACCTTGACTTGTACTAGCCTCATCCTCCCGCATGGCCATTTAACTAGTAGACTATTATCATAACCTAAAAAATAAAGTAACATAAAATTTAATTGAAAGACTTAAATTTAAAAATTAAAATTAAAATCAAGTGGGTTGTAGTACAAAAATGAGGATGATGGTATAAAAGGTGTTTCCTAGCCATCCACCAAGGTATAAACCTTGGGAGATACCAAAAAGGAATGAGGATGGAATCATGTCTTAAGTTAATTGGGTAGAATGGATACCCTTCTGTCCTTGCCACTAATCCGAAGAAGCATCATGTATACCTAATCTCTGTAAAAACAAGTTTTCAATCAAAAAAATAAAAATAAAAATTGAAAATGATACCTCTGTGGCGGGTTCCTACTACTAGATAAAAGAAATCAACTCCTCTTAGTGCATTTCTACCTCTCATTCTCATCTATGTTATAAAAACCTAAAAAGAAATTGATATTAAAATTAATTGAAATACTTTGATGGAATGGATACCCTTAAATCCTTGGAACTAAGTAAAATAAGCATTTGTATACCTAATATGTGTAAAAATAAGTTTTCAGTCAAAAAAATATAAATATAAATTGAAAATGATACATCTATGTTGGGTTCCTACTACTAAATAAAATAAATCAACCCCTCTCAATGTCCTTCTACCTCTCATACTCATCTAATTTATAAAAATTCAAAAGGAAAATAATATTAGAATTAATTGAAATATTTCAATTTAAAAAAAATAAAACTAAAAATTATATTTCCACATTGAATCCCTCCTTAAAAAAAAGGACATTGACCCATCCTAATGACCTCCTCCTTATCCTCCTTCCTCTCATTAATACACAATAACTTGAAGTTGCCCCAAAGGTGCAAGTAAATTTGGAGGAACTGATTTTTTTTATTTTTGCGTTTATATCTAGTAAGTGTTTTATTTTAATTTATCAAATATATTCTCCTTTTGTGTATTATATTATGATATACCAACATCACTCTATTAATAATGTATAATAAATCACCCATAGTGCAAAAATTCAAACAATATTAATCAATTTGAAACTCAATCATATAGGAATTAATATAAAACTTCTCACATCATATTGTGTTTGCCAAGTGTTTTCTTTCATTTTGGTAGGTATATTCCCTTTTTGACCAAAATTTAACCCACGACATTCCCTCCCACCTAGGACCAATAATCAAGTGAGGATATTTTCTCTTTAACATTGAGATGCACAAATAGAAGGATTCAATCTGTAAGCTCATTTGATATGGTGTACATCAAATGTAGAATCTTTATCATTAGAATATGGCACCATCATGTGAACTATAAACCACTTTATAGTGTATGATTTCACATGAAATATCATGTCAATATAAAGGATAATAAAATAAACTAATCTAAAATATCACGTTATCCAAGAGTCCATTATTGAATATAAACTATTTCTCATGTTTAAATATGATTGTTAAATATTATTATAATATTAGATTGTTGTTTTTTTACTAGTTTTAAGCTTACCACAATTGAAGTGATCTACCTAGACTAATTCATTTGTTGAATATTATTTTTTAATTCAACTATAGACATAGGAAACTTACTCTCGATCATTTTTTTAATAATAGCACTAATACATAAATAATAAATGAGTATGTAATATACCAAATATTATAATTATTATTTTCCAATATTTCACTATTCTTGGACTACGTATATATATTAAAATAATATATACAATTTTTATATCGATATGAATATTGAACGAATCAAATCCTATTAAAATATCTATTACTTTTTAAGTTTGTCAGCAAATAAGATGATCCACTTGGGTAATGTTCAAGTATAAAAAATAATAAAGAAATGGTTTCCACACTTTTCATGCTATTGTTTATCGCTAGACATGGCACGTGATTCATCAGGTGGCTGAGGGAGGCTGCACAACATGTAGGGAGGTCATGGCTTCAACTATTTTTTGGGTTTTGGTTTGATTTATTATTGAATAGGTAGAATAGACTACAAAACTGAACATAAAATAATTACAAAAACTCTATGCACTAGATGTAAGTATACCCAAAAAAATAGAAATCTAGTTTACTACAACAGCAGATTACCCAAAACAAAAATTGTTATCTCATTAGAATTTTAGTTTGATGTTCATCCTACCTTTATATCTTCAATTTCAATCAAATTTCCATAGTGACAACATTTTCAATTGATTTATAACTATTTCTTAGTGTAATATTCATAAAATATAACCAATTTTTTTACCAAACCATTTCTCCATTTTAATTAATATAAACTAGAAAAATATTATATTATAATATATCTTAATACTATATTTGATTATATAATATATATTTTAATATTATATTACATCATATATTATATCGATATAATATGTTATTAATAATATTGGAAATAAATATTATTAAATTGAATTAATTTTTTATATAGTAATAAGGATTTCACATTTGAAAGCATCTATAGAAGGCCACTTCCCTGCATGGTAGCTCCTCCTATGCCACGTAGCATATAAACTCTATGTCTGGACTAAAGAATGTCATATGCTATGTGTCAGTACAAATCACCATCTAAACTACGGCTATGTTTCTTCCTGTATTTTGTAATATAAATCCTTAGGAGCATTGCTACATTGAAAAAGGAGTGTATGCTAAAGCATTTTCTGATTTAGAAATTCCAAAAAAATATAATGAATATAATAATGAAAAAGAAAACTCATTTAAATTATCTGGCAAAGTATGACACCAAAAATTCATGACCCATATGTCCTTTAAATCCAATCACCAAAAATGAATGTATCTAATATACAAAGGATGAAGAACCATTTGGAAAAATAAATTAACCACCAATCCCTAATAAACATAATCTCAACAATAAGAATTACCATGTATAATACACATCTGATATAATTATGAGAGTATCAATGAAATTAAATGTGCTCATTTGTATTAAATGCATTTGAACATAATAATCTAATATTTAAATTTATAATTCTAGACAAGGGGAGAAATTTGAATCTTTATTCAGTGCATTTGGTCAGCCTAGCGATTTAATTGACAAAATATCTAACAATGATCGACCACTTATAGTCAACCATGCAAAACACTGTAAAAATTCTCATAAATGAGGCTAATATATGTAAACCTTAACGAGATTTTTTAATTAAATTTTACATATAAGTGACACATGGTTGCATAAATATAAATGCTAAGTCCACTCATGATTACACAAGTGTATATAGTAAGTGACTTTGAAATACATATTATATTTTTAAGTACTCTTATAATTATAATAGGTATTTATAAAAGAATAATATAATTATTAATAATTGCATTGGGATGGAATGTAAAAGGGGAAGGTAGGTGTGAGTGTTATTTTTATATTGGTTTGTAGCTACACCACACCATTCCTTCTTCCCAAATTTATGAAAGGTTATCCATTTTCATAGTTGTATCTTTGTTTGAAATGTATATCTAGTAAGCATAAATCTAATTAACATTAGAAATGTTAGATTGCAAGAGTATGCATGTCAAATATAGGCCAACATGACATGCATGAGGTCTTATTTAAATTTGTCCACTGCATATCAAAAACCATTTAATTTATCAAAATCAAGGTTTCGTTATAATGGGCATGTATGGCCCGAAGATGGTGATAGATTACCAGAATATTTATCAAAATCAATGCACATGTTAGTTAAATTGGTTGGGAGAGATAGAATTTGATTCCATGATTTATTATGCACCCATATCTAGACAAGAAAACTCCATAAACTCTTTATAACCAGAAACTCATTTGTAAGTTGATAGTTATATGAAGAAATGATTGTTGACATCTGATAGACATTAAATTAAAGTGTCATCATTTCCTGATGCAATGGCATCTTATGAATACTAAAAAATGTGTCTTAGAGTCATTTGGGTAAGGCAAATTTAAATTTGAGTCCATTAGAAGTTTTCTAGCCAAGAGGGATTTTCAAAATTTTAAAGTGTTTTAGTTGGTCTAAATGAGTGTTGATGATATGTAATTTATGAATAAAGTTTTAATAGAACTTTAAGGTCTTATTAAAGGTCATAATATGGATATGAATGCATATATAAATTTGGAAGTATGAGGTGGTAGCTAGAGTGTCCACCATCCTATGTGGGTCTAGGAGGTTGATAGAGGTTTCTTGATCAAGAAATAGTTACAAGTTATGTTGTCGGAGTCTATATTATATGTAGAAAGAATATAGTGTAGAGAGTCTATTTTGAGGATGTAATCCTCACATTCCATTCAAATATATTGAGTAATGGATAATTGGCAAACTTGTATGAAGGGGAGTTTGAATGTTGTAACCCTTATTTTGAGTGAATATATGCAGACCCTATTTTGAGGTCATTTGTTTCTATTGCTAATTGCATATGTTGTGATTGATGGAAGAATTGATATTGATAATTTTTATCAAGTGTGAATGAATTATTGATAATTTTTGTTTGAAAATATATTGAAGAGATAAAGATAAGGAAGAATCCCTATAAATGATGGTAATAATACAGATCCTGTTCCTATTTAAGTGTTTGTTTTTCATACTATATTTGTCTTTATTGTTATGTGAATGAGATTGGTAATTCTCATATGTGATGAAATAATAATAGGATGGTGTTATATTCTTAGTTTTTCCAAGACATAAATGAAAGGAAACCCTGATTAGAGAATATAGGTGCTAACTATGTTTTGAGTTGTTAGAACTACATACAAAATGTGCATGACAAAATCATTAATTAGAAGGAATTATAAATTGTTTGAAGAAGATTTTTGAAGGGGTATTGAATATTATTCGATGGTTTAAGTTTCCATAAATAACCAATAACTTTTTTTTCTCATTCAATGATGTGATATACCCCTTGTTCTTGTAGAAAACACTATCATGGTGGACTATGCATTATTTTCTTGAATGGTCAAGATAAAATATTCAAGTTATGAATACTTTATAAAATTTTCATACATATGTTTGAATCTATTTAATGTTTTTAGAACCATTTTTTTAGTCACAAAACGTAGTAGGAGGTTTAAACCTTGTCACGAGCCTATATAGTGATATTTCCTCACATAGTCAAGAATATTTTTAGATGAAAACATGATATAGTGGGTTGGATTGGTTAACCCAAAGGTTAGAAAACTTGATAAAGGGTAAGATATAACCTAATAACCCTTTATAGTCATTTTAAACTTAGTAAAATGTTTTTTTATTACATTTTGTTAGCTCTCAGGCTGAGATAGGCTCATAAAAACCCTAAACTATGGTTTAGAAGGTATAGAATAATCCAACTATAAAAAATACCAATTTTTGTAATTGGACTATATTTTAGGTGCCCTAATATATTTTCATATTTTTTATTGTGTACTAACTCATTTGTATGGCTTAAAGTTGACTAATGAGGTAAATATGTTAAACAGACCTTATAGGCCTAAACAACAAGCTTTAGAGCATTGGAAAAGTGACTTAAAGAAAGAGTTAAAAATTGTAAATTTATGGATAAATAGACTAAAATATAGGGTGTCTAAAATATTTTATGGTTTTCCACTTGTCATTTGTACAAACTGTACAAATCAAAGAAAGCCCAAAATAGGACTAGAAGGACTAAGTAAAAAGTAGGCATAATTGTGAAAAGGTGTGAGTTGAGAGGTAAATGAGACCCTATATAACTTGAAAAAACATATTTATAATCCACATAACAATCAATGAGATTTGGAATCTTGCGTGAAGAATTGGACTAGTGAAGTAGTGGATCTAGAAACAAGGATAATTGAGATAACTTGGTGTATGCTCTGCATCATTTTTGGTATGAGAACCATCTATATGCTATAGGAATGGTACATACATTTTTGTTGTGAATTTTACATGAATTTGTAGGCAAGTATGTAAGGAAGTAGTGATAAGGAGTCTTGTTGAGAGACAAAGTAAGAATGCAGATTAAGGAAGGTATGATCTATTTTGAGGTTGATTATTTGATTTGAATGCATGGTTGATGGTATGTGACATGTGAGGAAAGAAAATAAGTGAATATAGTGGTGGTAGACTTGAAACAAGAAAATATATTAATAAGCTCAAGTGAGAGAGAAGCTCATAAATAGAGCTCAAGAAAGTGAAAATAGTCCTACTATGCAGGATAAGTGTGTGGAAAGGCCCTAGTGAGGTCTGAGATAAAGAGTGAGAGGGGTTCCAAGTGTGAACCAAAACTAAGTGGTCCAAGTGAGTCCAACAAAAAGATAATAATGTACCCAAGTGAGTTACTCAAGCTAAAGATGAAAGTAGAGGTAAAAAGGAAAGTGAAAGATAGGGTTAAGTATGAAAGCCACAATGAGATGATGATGGAGATAGAGATAAAATAAATGAAGGATGCATTGGCAAGGATGGAAAGATAATTATTACATATGTGGAATGTATATAATTTACAATGTGGAATCAAGATTAGGAAAAATGTTAAGTGTTGCTTTATAGAAAGAATACAAAAGAGAAAAATCCATCAAGTAGTGGAGCATTTTGAGAATAAATTAAAGAATATGGAAACAAAATTTGCCATGGAAGAATAGAGAGAGGAAATTGGGCCTCAAAAGTTTCAATTTAACATTGATTTTTCATGGTTGAATGTAGGTGAAGAGCAAGAAGTTAAATAGATAAAAGTCCTTAAGGCAAAATAAGATGATGAATGGAAGAGTGAAGGTATAGATGAAGGTGAGGCATTTTGTCACCATGAAGATTTTGAATTAATTTATGGAGAAGAGTGTAAAGAGGAAAAGCAAACAACAGGTGATAAATAAGATAAAGGCACAATAGGTAATGAACTGCAAGTAATTTTTTATGAGTATTTTAAAGATGAAGATGATATTTTGTATTAAAACATAATAGTTTTGTTTGAGGAGTTCATTGGATCATCTAAGAAGCAAGAAGCACATGAAGTGCTCAAGGAAAATAATGAACATGTAAAAGAAGATGAAGCTGAATTAATAGTCCATGAAGAGAGGATGCAAGGTAATCAGTTGTCTTATTGGACAATCAAAGAAGAATAAACTGTAAGGGAGGACAATAGGAAAGAAGATGTTGATAAAAAGATTATAAACTAGTAAAAGATGTTGGAATGGTCAAAATAATAAGAAATTATGATGTGGATTATGTATGCTAATGAAGAGGTATAAATATCAATGGTAGAGGAGGTCATAGAAAGAGAATGGAAATTCATTATAAATGCCCTGAAGATTGAAGAGGATCATGAAAGAAATAAAATCAAGAAGAATGATGGTAGGTACAAGTAGTAATATGAGAAGTATCAGAGGTAAGAGCAAAGGATCACATGGATGAGGAAGCAGCAATATAGGTGTGGCAACAAAGAACACACACATTTGTATGAAAAGTTGAATGAAGAAGAATATTGGTGTCAAGTTATTTTCTACCCTTAGGATTATGATTCAAGGGAATCTTAGGAATGCTCAAGAATGTGTCTTAGATTCAGTTGGGTGAGGAAAATTTGAATTTGAGTCCATTAGAAGTTTTCTCACCAAAAGGGATTTTCAAAATTTTAAAGTGTTTTAGTTGGTCTAAATGAGTGTTGATGATATGTAATAGATGAATAAAGTTGTAATAGACCTTTAAGGTATTATGAAAGGTCATAAGATGGATATTAATGCATATGTCCAGTTGGAAGTATGAGGTGGCAGCTAGAGTGTCCACCACCTTACCTGGGTCTAAGAAGTTGATAGAGGTTTCTTGATCAAGAAACAATTATAAGTCATGTTATAGGAGTCCATATAATATGTAAAAAGAATAAAGTGTGGAGAGTTACTTTTTGAGGATTTAATCCTCACATTACATTTGAAGATGTTGAGGAATGGAGAATTGGCAAGCTTGTATGAAGGGGAGTTTGAATGTTGTAACCCCTGTTTTGAGTGAATATATGTAGACCCTATTTTGAGGTCATTTGTTGTTGTTACTAATTGTATACATTGTGATTGATGAAATAATTGATATTGATAGTTGTTATAAATTTTTAATGAAGGATAGTGAATGTTTATTTGAAAAGAGCTTGAACAGATAAAGATAAGGAACAATCCATGTTAATGGCGGTAACAATACAGACCTTGTTCCTATCTAAGTGTTTATTTTTCAGACTATCTTTGTCTTGATTATTATGTGAATGAGATTTTTAATTGTCATATGTGATGCAAGGATAAAATGATGTGTTTATATTCTTTTTTTATCCAAGACATAAATGAAAGGAAACCCTGATTAGAGAATATAAGGACTAACTCTATTCTGAGTTGTTGGAAATACATACAGAATGTGCATGACAAGATCATTAAGTAAAATGAATTTGAAATTGGTTGAAGAATGTTTATGAAGGGTTATTGAATATTATTCAAGGGTTAAGTCTCCACAAATAACCAAGAATTTTTTTTTCTCAGTCAGTGATGTGATATACCCTTGGTTCTTGTAGAAAACACTATCATGGTGGACTATGCATTGTTTTCATGAATGGTCAAGATAAAATATTCAAATTGTGAATGATTTATAAAATTTTGGTACGTATGTGTGATTCTTTTTAATTTTTTGAGAACCATCTATTTAGTCACATAATGTATTAGGAGGTTTAGACCTTGTCACAGACCTGTATAGTGACATTTCCTCACACAGTCAAGAATATTTTTGAGGTGAAAACATGATACAATGGATTGGATTGGTGAATAAAAAGGTTATAAAATTTTATAAATGGTAATACAAACCATAATAACCATTTACAATCATTTTAAACTTAGTAAAACATTTTTTATTGTATTTTGTAAGCTCTCGGGATGAGACAGGCTCTTAGAAACCCTAAACTAGGGTTTGGAAGGTATAGAACACTCCAAACATAAAAAATATCCAAAATTTTGTAATTTGACTATATTTTAAGTACCCTAACATATTTTCATAGTTTTTATTATGTATTGACTGATTTTTATAGCTTAAAGTTGTCTAAGGAGGCAAACAGGTTAATCATGCATAATAGGCCTAAATAGCAAGCTTTAGAGCATTGGAAAAGAGACTTAAAGAAAGAGTTAGGAATTTTAACTTTATAGATAGATAGATTAAAATAGAGGGTTTTTTAAATAGTTTATGGTTTTCCATTTTTCATCCATATAGATAGTACAAATCAAAGAAAGCCAAAAAATAGGGCTAGAAGAACTAAGTGAAAAGTAGGCAAAATTGTGAAAAGGTGTGAGTTGAGATTTGGAGAGTGTTGATATGTGATTGAGAGGTAAATTAGACCCTATATAACCTGAATACAACATATTTATAATCCACATAACAATCAATGATATTTGGAATTTTGCATGAAGGATTAGACTAGTGAAGTAGTGGATCTAGAAAAAAGGATAATTGAGATAACTTGGTGTATGCTCTACATCATTTCCCTTTTAAATAGATGTATTTAGTGAGATGAATGACTTTCGTTCACCATGAGAGGCTCTCATCTTAAATTTTCCTTCAAAAAAAATTCATTTACCCAGAATTCATCAAATTGCATCTAAAATATGTTCCAACAAGCAAAATGCATATGATGAAATTAGTTATACCTTATCTTGACTAATCTCAATCCCTTTATTGATTTTAATAATTTTAAAACATATAATTAATTAAATATTAAAAAGTAAAAAAAATATACATCTGATTAAATTTATTAATCATCACACATTTTTTGTTAATTTTTTTTTCTAATGCCAAGAAGTCAAAGCCTTCTCAATAACTAAGAAGAGTATATAAAAACAACACTATAATGAAGGACTAAAAGGTTAAATTCAATTATTTACCCACCCCTAGATATAGTTCCTTTGCTAATTCACTAATATTTATCCTTGACAAACATTATTCACCCTTATTTAATCCCCATCCCCAATAATGCATCAAATTATGTTTGATGAATGTATAATCCAGGTAAACATTCTCCAATAGCTGAATTTATTCTCAATTATTAAGCTACACCACAACAATCAATAGTTGTTTTTTTTCTGGTTGGAGTTCGTGAATTTTTGGTGAATATCTCTGGGCTTCATGAATTTAAGGCTTTTTATATGTGCATTATGAGTTGTCATTTATCTCAATATCATATATGAATGTAAATAATATTCTCTTCATTATCAAATCCATTAAATATTATAAATGGTCTCTTCACTTTAAAAAACATAATTAATTTTTTATATAAATATTTAAATTTATAATTTACATAATTGTAATTATAATAAAATTAAACATTAAATTATATATCATAAAATTAGGTTTAATTATTTTTATATTATAACTTAGAAAATCTTACAAAGTAGTGTGCATCTTTATTTTAAGTAATAAGACAGTTTCATTTTTTGTCACTTGTCTTGACTAGTCTCAATTCCTATATTAATTTTCATAATTTTAATATATATAGTTAGTTGAATATTGGAAAGTGAAAAAAAATTATACATCTCATTAAATTTGTTAATTAATGTGTAATTGAACCAATCATTACACAATTTTTGTTAAAGATTTTTTTAATGATAAGAGGATGAAGCCTTCTCCTCTTTATATTTGTATTTTCCCAATATAAAACTTGTAAATTATAACTTTAAAAAATATATTAAATTTATAAAAATAAAAAATTAATAATTAACATTAAGCCTTAACATCGTATACCTCATCATATTAATCATAATTATTGTATTTTTTTAATCATTTTTTTATTATAATGGATATATTTGAAATCATGTTTAATTTGTTTTGGTGATGTATAATATATGCTTGATATATAATTATTCTTGTATCCAATGTTGTAATATTCAAAAATATACTTTTTTTTTTGAAGAATTATTATTTGCTTGAAGTACCAAAAAAAAATTGACAAATATTTTGATAACAAAAGGATTATAACTTGAAAAATTAAATCATATAATAAAAAAATTTAAAATAATAGGAAAGTAAAAAAACTTAAGATTTTGAAATTAAAATTTAAATAATTAGATAAGATAAATTAAAATATTTATTTTTCTTGAATATCATTTGATATTTTCATATTTTAATTTACGTATAGGCTCACTTGCATAAAGCTAGACACTTGTTAAATGTACACATCAAGTTTCAAAGGAGAGAGACAATATTCACTAGAGTGAGGGTGGGGAATCTCTGTTATCACCTTATATCCATGTAGGATAACATTATCAAGGCTAGATGGAGGGGCCTCCTATCATATCATACCATGAAGAGCACAATGAGGATGAGAGCATCATGCACTTATCACACTACTTAATGTAGGGTGATCACAAGGCACAAATGACATGGACCTAAAATAAAAGTAAATGTAGAAAACTAATCATTTAAATTATTAAATTTAAATAAATAATTTCGATGATGCGTCCCTAGTAGATGAAAGGACGTTGACTCATACTATCTTCAATCCTCTCACATGGCCATTTTAAGTAGTAGACTTATTAATCAAAATGCAAAAAATAAAGTAATGTTAAATTGAATAGAAATACTTATATTTAAAACTACAAATTATAATCAAGTGGGTTTTAGTCTAATGGTGAGGATGAATGGTATAAAACGTGTTGCCTATCCATCCACCAAGGGTGCAAACTTTGGGAGATACCAAAAAATCCATCCACCAATGTACAAACCTTAAGAGATACCAAAAAGGAATAAGGCTAGAATCATGCTTCAAGTTAATTTAGTAGAAATTGATACCCCTCGGTCCTTTGCACTAAGTTGAAGAAGCATTTTGTATACTTAATCTCTGTAAAAATATATTTTCCAATAAAAAAAATAAAAATAAAAATTGAAAATGATACCTCTGTGTTGGATTCCTACTACTAGATAAAAGAAATCAACTCCTCTTAATGCCTTTTTACCTCTCATCCTCATTTATGTTATAAAAACCCAAAAGAAAAGTAATATGAAAGTTAATTGAAATATTTCGATAGAATAGATACCCCTAAATCCTTGACACTAAATCAAAGAAGAGTATTATGTATACCTAATTTGAATAAAAATAAATTTTCAATCAAAAATATATAAGATAAAAATTGAAAATGATAACTCTATATCAAGTTCTTACTACTAAATAAAATAAATCAACTCTTCTCTGTCCTTCTACCTTTCATCCCCATCTATTTTATAAAGAACTCAAAAAGAAAATAATATTAAAATTAATTGAAATATTTCAATTTTTTAAAAAATAAAATAAAAAATTGTATTTCTACATTAAATCCTTCCTAACAGACGGAGGACATTGACCCATCCTAATGCCTTGCTACCCCCTTATCCTCCTTCCTCTTGTGAATACACAATAATTATGTTAACAACTAATAAATTCAATAATTCATCATAAAAATGATTCACCAAAAACAATTAAAATAAAATTTTGAAAATCGTTGCACTTCCGGTATATAAATATACCACTCAAATACCATTGATGTGCCTAATAGGTGTGGTAATCCTTAGTATGTTATTGTGAATTTAATGTGATGTGCACTTCATTGACAAGGAGTTAATGGTGTTTAATAGTTATCCGCGATATCACATTTTATAATAACAGGATCACTAGACCCCGTCATAATCCTTAGTTTGTAATGCCCTCTTTAATATAGTTTCCCACACAATTCCCTACTAGCCACACATGCCTACTATTTATAATAAATCATGCCTACTATTTAGAAAATTTATTGGAGATAATTAGTAAAAATGGAGGATTAGACATATTTTAGGATAACAATAGGTAATAATGGTATAAATTGGTTATCAAAATTTACATCTCATTCAAGTACACATTGTATGAGTAAAGCAAAGAGCATTTATTATATGTTTGGTAAAGTATTTTAAATGTTTAAAATGTTTCAAAGGCAAGATAATAATAATTATATTATGATAGAATTTAGGTAGAAAGATGCACTCAACACAATCGAGATGGTTATATAATAATGTGAAGTTATTATGATAATTTATAGAATTAGAATAAGTCAAAGATATGCTTATAATATACAAATAAAGGAAGAAATAAGATTTGAAATTGAAATTAATACAATTAGAAATTAAAATTAAAAATGAGTCACAACATAATAATTAATTTGTAAATTTATAATCTTAAAAAAGTGATTAAAAAAAAGGTAAGAAAAGAGAGGAGACCAAATTTGTAATTTCATCAAACAATTTGTATACAAGTTAGATGCAAGTACAAATAGTGAAATAAATAAAAAATACTATAAATTTATTAAAATGTGAAGATGTATACGGAAAGTAAGGTGACCATCAAGGGTTTATGTAGGATTTTACTAGTTTTTTAAGAAGGTTTTATTCTTATAGTTTTCTTTTTTAAAAGTTTATTTAATGAGATTTTATAGGTTTTAGTCTTTTTAAATAGTTTTTATTTTAAAAAAATTGGTGCACATAAGTCTAACATTAAATACATACATAATATTAAAAAACTACATAACTCCAAATATTTTATTGTGTATGAGTTTTACATGTTCTTCATCTTCTTCATATGTATGTGGATATCCTCTTTATTCCCCTTCAATCCTTCCCCTTCCCATTCCTCTTACTTTATGCTCAAAACTCTATTAATATGCAAACATTTATTTATTATCCTCTTGTTGTCTCTTTCAATTTTTCAGTATCTCCTCTCTTTATCATTGATGCATAAAATAAAAAGGAAATGGGAAGACATATGGGACCCTCCCACAATATGGTTTTAATTTCAACACTTTTTAATGATGCAAACCCAATGTAATATACAATGTGTTTGTGTCACATTTTAGTGTCAAGTTTGCATCACAAATGGGTTTCATGTAAAATTAAATAAATAAACTTTGGTGATGCAACTCTAACATAATTGACAATGTTATTTACAACCAAAGATAGTAGTGTTTTCCATTTTAAATATGTAATATGTAATCATTAACATTAAATGCAATACTGCGTACGAATGTTGTAGATTTTAAAAAGTTTCTTGCCCCTTATTTATGTTGCCAATTTATGAAAATAATATTGTTGCTAGAGGATTTTCACCTTACATAATATTTCAAGTTTTCTACATGAGGGTATGTACATCCATCAAAGTACAATCTAATTGTATTTTGTTGAATAGGCAAGGATATTGACATCATAGAATGGTATATTAGTAGCTTTGTTAAATGTTTCTCTCAATGTATCAACATATGAATGTAATAACGTTTCAAATAATAATTCATCACAAGGTTTATACCTTCATATATATCAAGGTGACTACATAAATGTATGTACATCTATGAAATCATAACTAAATAAGGAATTTATTATATGTTTTTAGTTGTAAACACCTTGATAGAAATGTATGAACTAGTAGTTCCCTCGAGGGTCTGAAGAATTCTTGAAGGAATCGTAGATATTATCATGAGCATAGGGCATGATATTATTTGACATCAAGGCCTTGGGGTGGAAATTTGGTAACTATTGTGTAATCCATTGGAGATGGGTCCACACGTGGATCAAGTATGACAATGAGTACATGAACCACATTGTATCCATTTTTGTTATATGTTTGCACTGTATGCCACCCATCAATTAGTCCAACTTGTCCACTATTTGGTTCAAGTGTGTTTGACACCATGTTTGCACATAAACAAATTTCAATAGCCTAACATGAAAATAGAATGTTAGTTTATCATGAGAAAATGAATTGAATTTGTATAAAATTGTATTTAATTTCAAATAGGACATATAAAACAATAAAAGAGCTCAAAAAAAAGGCTTTCACAATCTTTTATTTTGTAAAATTATATTTGGTAAATGTATAGAATGGTATATTATAGTTTGATCTGATACAAGTGAAGTGGAAAAGATAATTCTTTCAGTCTTTTTTCCTCTTGTTTCCTTACATTTACTTATTGAGAATATTTCATTTTTGTAAAACATTCAAATGTTAAAAGTTGTGTGGGTGTGTGTGGTGTGTGTGTGTGGTGTGTGTGTGTGTGTGTGTGTGTGTGTGTGTGTGTGTGTGTGTGTGAGAGAGAGAGAGAGAGAGAGATTAAATGAGTGTATTCGTGATATAGCAGTGAAGGTCAATCTTTGACATCTATGTTGCCAATATCAACTCTTATTTTTTCAAAGAGTCATTCCCTGTGATCTATGTATGGTTAGGCATAATGACATTTTCAATAGGTAATTTTCTATAATTACCTCAAGTAATATGAGAAACTAGAAGATAGCAAAGGATTGTTACTATCCCATGATGGATTGAAGTATTTTTTTGAATGTGACAACTATGTACATAGGTAGTGATGGTGGAATTTGATCCCAAATAATAGATAATGTGAACAATTTCACCAACTTCTCGAATAACTAATCCTTCTTTCATCCATGAATTTGTTGTTATAAATGATTTTATGTCCCTCACATATAAGTATGATTTATTTAATCTGACAATCGGGTAAATACACAAAGTTGGGGGGATAAAAAAGTGGCCTACCTATGGACATGATTTTTCTAAAATTTCAGAAATTTGAACTTTTTGTAGATAATTTAAGATATATACACTCCAAATTTGAAGATCGTGTAAGAACATGAAATGTAGCATTTTGAGTCTACTTTCTAAAACACTATTTTTTTTTAATAGTTGAGTATAACTAGGTCAAACATCTAAATTTTGAAGAGGAACTCCTTTTTTTCAAAAAAAAATAGTAGATAGACGGTCGTGCTATGCACCATTTTTTTAGTAGCATTTAATATAATTGAAAACCCTTTGGGAAAAATTTAGATAAGATATTCTAGTAGGTCACCTATATTTTTTTTATATTTTTTCAATGAATAATTTTTTTCATGAATTATTCATGTAAATAGATCCTAAAAACTAACAAAGAAATGGATTGTCCATCCATAGCGACATGCCTAACTACCTAAAAAAATGAAAAACCTATTTTTTTGAATATGTGTAGAATTAGGCCTACTTGATCACTATATAACTTATTTTTCACTTGGATCAAGGAAATATAAATTACAATGAACATGTATAGATATGTATGTTTGTGGCATGTAGTGGCCTAAAAGAGACATAGCTAGAAATCAACATAGTTTGAAACCTTAAATTAGTCCAAAAATTATAAAAAATCATATTTTTGGAAAGAGGAGAGTGTGCTCATTGTGATAGTATCAGGTTTTTAAATTTTCACAATGAAATTATTAGTGTATTTAGCAATCAAAGTTAAAATTTGTTATTTATTTTCATACATTTCAAAAATCAGCTATATATTAACAGTCCAAGCCTTTGGCTCAAGTATCCAAGCCATTCCTAAGATAAAAGGTGTGAGAATTGAATTCAAATTCAAATACCATGATCACGTTATTAACTATGTTATAAATGTGATCGCATTAATAATGTGATCACATTGTATATTCTCAAACACCCTAAAACCTGAATAGGATCCATTAGGCCTAGTAGTCTTAAGATCAAATATTGGTTGATTAAGATTGTTGTTTGGGACCAATGTTCTTGTCAAGAATTGATAGCATTGAATGATAATTGGATTATGTATTTAACCTATGAATCAATTTATTATTTCTTTGATCCCAATATGGTGTGCAATCAGGCTAATAGATCCAAAATTAACATTAAATAGACATATTTCCTTGGATAGAGCTTGGGTGGTTGGCCCTAATTATGTATCAAACTAAACTAAATACTTAGTTTTTTATAATATGGTGTGAAATTAGAGACCCAATTGACATCATATAAACATAATTCCCTTTCTCAGGACTCATTTAACCCTGATTGTGTATTAGATTGAACTAAATATTCAATTAATTTAATATGGTGTGTTATCAAATCCTTAATTGACATTATATTGAAAGGAATATCCTTACATGGGAACCAATGAATCTTAATTATAGATTATAATGAATAAAATACTCAATTGGTTAAATATGATGTGTAATTAGAGAAAAATATTCACAATGGACATTAGATGGACACAATTCATTGTATGGGGTGAAAAATGCCTCGATTGATATTTTAGGTAGAATCAGTTAATTACATAGGATTTGGTTGTCCTCAATTGTGTATAGTATTGAAAATAAATATCAATTTATTTAAACTTGGTGTAATTAGATCCCCAAATGACATTAGATGGATGTAATTCCTTGCTTTGGGATTGAGTGGCCCCAATTGCATATAATATTGAACCTAAATACTTAATTGGTTCATTATGGTGTGCAATCAAGGCTAATAGATTCCTAATTAGAAAATTATATGGAAAAAATTACTTTCATGGGGCTTATTTGGCCCCAATTATGTATAAGATAAAACTAAATACATGATTAGCTTGATATAGTTTACAAATCGGGGCCAATGAAGTTGTAATTGACATTAGATGTATTCAGTTACTTGTATGATCCTTAGTTGGCCATAATTACATATTCAATTGGAATAAATACTTGGTTGATTCAATATGTTATGGATTTGGGACCAACATATCCCCCTGTTGATAGTAGAAGGATGAAATTCCTTACATAAGTCTTGTTTGGACTAAATCTCATATCATATTTAACCAATATATTCTTGCAATTTAATTTGATGCACAATCAAAATCCCGATTATTATTAGATGGATGTAATTCCTTACAAGTGGCCCAATTGGTCCTAATTTCATATCATATTAAATAAAACAACTCAATTAATTTGAATAAAGTGTGTAATTAGGGCCCTAATTAAAAATTATGTTGACATAATTTCCTTGGGCAAGCCTCGATTTGGCCCTAATTATGTATCATCTGGAACTAAATACTTGATTGGTTCAATATGGTATGCAATCAGGGCCAAGTAAGCTCCAATTTCCATTATATATGAATTTAATTCCTTGCACATGGATCCTTTGTACTGAATTGCATATCAAATTTTAAAAAATACTTATTTTCTTAATATGGTGAGCTCTTGGATCCTTTAATTGATATCATATGGATGAAATTCCTTACATTGAAGCTCAGTAGGCCCCCTGGCATCAATTTAGACACCAATTAACATCCTTTATATATAGTAAGAATTAGGATCATATGGATGAACTTGGTTTAAAATTGCATCAGTCATTACCATAATTGATTTCATAGGTTCAATATATGATGATGTGGGGGATAATTGATGTTAGTAAACAACTATCTACTGAGGGGGGTGAATTAGTAGATTTAATAACTTAGTATTTTTTGAAACTTTTGATGTAGATTAAAAATATATGCAAAAATTAGACACACATACACATATGCATAACACTAGATATACTGTGGAAAAACCCAATATGGGAAAAAACCACCATGAGAATAGCTATTAGAATCTATTGTTCTAATCCAACCTCACAATTAAGAACATCACTGGTTAGAATGTTTAAAGGGTATCGAACCTAAGGAGACACCAATTCCCCTAATTTAATATCACCCACTCTAAAAAAGCACCTACTCCCTAACTGAACACCAACTCAGTTTCTTCTGATGATAGCCTACCCATTAGATTCTACTATGGAGTTACAACCTCCAACATTACAAAATGAATCATAAATGAATCCAATGCCAATTCTTTGTTACAGGTTTGATCTTTAAGTTCTCTCTCTCTCTCTCTCTCCTCTCTCTCTCTCTCTCTCTCTCTCTCTCTCTCTCTCTCTCTCTCCTCTCTCTCTCTCTCTCTCTATCTCTCTCTCTCTCTCTCTCTCTCTCTCTCTCTCTCCTCTCTCTCTCTCCTCTCTCTCTCTCTCTCTCTCTCTCTCTCTCTCTTCAACTTTGTTCAATAGCAACAATAATAACAAAACATTATTGTATCCTATATGACATATATTATCATTATATCTAGGTCTCGTATCTTTTCTTCATTCACACTTATTTGATAACACATCACACCAATTTTTGGACTCGATTGATATTTCTTAAAAAACAAATTTCCCATGTCTTGAATTCATGCTCCACTACCATGAAATCTTGGTCTCATTAATATTTTTATCATATACTAGATCTATTTTTTATGCACATGTTATTATACACAATTTAGATTGATCACAACAATCTATTTCATTTTTGTGTCATATTTTATAGCTTACTTGCAAGTTCCTCTACTTGACCATTATGATGAACATAACTTTAAATACTGACTATCAATATTAATTTTTGCACCAAGATCTAATGAACCTAATGAACCTTTAAATGCATATATTAGATCAAGTTATTGACAGGCTCACACTCTCCATTGGATCCTTGTATGCTTTCAAGATTTAGTGTTCCAACTTTAAAACATATCTACTAGAATTTTTGATCTGAGCTCCCACGTGCCATTAGATATTCATAGTTACACAAACTTTATCTATATCTAAAATTAAAGCTCAAGCTCTTAGTTTAATCTTGTTGATTCTTGAGATTTTGGAATGAATACACTGCATCGATCTCATCAAAGTATCTCGGTCTTTAACTCCCCTCTATGTTGTTAAACATCTGGCACTTGATCTCATTGAGTCCACTAGATCTGTTAGATATTTAATGCATGATCACATGCTCACCATTCAATCTTATGAAAAAATTAAACTTTATCTTTGATAATATCCATAAATATGACATTTCACACCTTTGTGTGAATTTTATACATTGTTTTTAGTGCCCACGATTGTGATACTTGGCATTCCTGCATTAATCCTTGACTTTTTTAACTTTAAACCACTCTATAGATTTTACTATGTAATTTTTTTATGATTATGACACTTGTCACTAGCGCATTTACTCATAGGTGCCTTTAAAAAATTGACTTTACTATGCTTGATTGGATCTTTAATGTATGATTAAGCACTAACAATTAATCAAGCTGGGACAAAATATTAAGTCTAAGACTTATAAAATATAAATTCTTAGAACATTTCTCGAACCTATAATTATTAGGTTTAAGGGGCCGGTTTGCACAATGATGAGGAAGGATTAAGTTATAACTTAAGTAATTGGTTCCCATTTATAACCAGTCAACATAAAAATATGCTTGTGAATGCCATGGATTAAACCCTTAGGGTTTAACTGAGAAACCCTACAAAGTTTGAGATCAAAGATAAATCAATTCTGAGCTCCTTTTTCTTTATTTGAACCTATGACCATATATCTAAGATGTAATCAAAAAACCCATAACATATCTTCAATTAACTACTCTTCAATCCTCCATAAATGGTCTCTATAAAATCATGACAACTTTACATTGTGTAACTTTAAAACATGCTCTCCTCTCCATTAATCCTACCTGATCTTCTGACATCAATGACATCCATAATTCCCCCTTTTGACATCAATGAAAAATCATATGGCCAACAATCTCCCCCTTTGGCATTAATGGAAAACTAAATGCTCTAATCTTATAATACTCTACTCCTCTGGCATTACTTGTATTGGCTTATGATGAACTTGAGATGGAACTATTCATAACCAAACTTGCTAGTTCCCCCCCTTAGGCAATGGAATATTTTCCTAAAGTCAACTTGGGACACATGCTCTATTCTTTTAAACTTTTACAGAGAGCATTTGCACTTTTTTCTCCCCCCTTTGACATCAATGGCAAAGGGACTCCAACTTCTCATAGTTTTATCCAAAAATTTCTCCCCCTTTATCAGATAAAGGATTTCATCCAAGAATCTGTAACCATCGAATCATTAGAAATTTTTAAAAAATATGCATTCCTGATTTGTATTTTTCTTCTTTATTCTAGAGATTAACAAGACTTCTATGATTATCCCCCTAGATTCATGCCCTATCACTAGGATCTAGTGATGTGATGTAGAAGCCACCACCTCCCAAAATTTATCTAATATACTCAAATTATTCTTTGGGAAGAGGTTTGGTAAATATGTCTACAATTTGATCCTATGTTGGCACATATTCCATTGTGACCTCTTGATCTATAACCTTTTTTTATTAATAAGTGATGATTGATATATCCTTTTGTTTTGGAATGCATCACTAGATTCTTTAAAATATTAATAACACTTGAATTGTACAAAGAATAAAGATAGGTGATTTGTACTCTACCTTGATGTCTTTGAGTGTTTGATTCATCCATAAGACTTGAGTGAAACATTGCCACTGCTAATACATATATGCTTCTATTGTAGAAATAGCAACTCACTTTTGATTTTTACTTAGTAATAAAACAAGTCTATTTTCAAGGAAAAATACACCACCCACTAGTGTTTCTTCTATCATCCACACTTCACTACCCATTCAGCATCTATATATGTTGTCAAAGTGAAATATTCAGTTTTAGGATACCATAAGCCATAGTCAATTGTACTCTTGATGTATCTAAAGATACTTCTTACTGCATATGACATGTGACTCTTTAGGATCAGCTTGAAATATTATAAGCATGCATATTGATTACATGATATCAGGTCTTAATGCAGTTAGGTATAATAAGCTACATCATTGATCTGTACATAGTCTAATTTGCATTAAGGGAGTCATCTTCTTTGCTCAAATTACATCTAGTTATCATGGGAGTACTAATTAGTTTTCTATATTCTATTCCAAACTTCTTGAGCATTTCCTTATCATACTTGGTTTGGGATATAATTAAAGATCCCCTTCATCTATTTATGCTATATGCAATCCAAATAAGAAAGAAATTTCTCCAAGCATATAAATCTCAAACTCATTTTGCATTTGAGTAAAAAATTTCTTTACACCTTCTATTGTTGTTGCCACCAAAAATGATATCATCTACATAAACAACAACAATCAACATATGATGACCTTCTGATTTGAAGTATATATTGATGTCTATACATCCTTTATTGATTCCTTGTTGTTGCAAGTACTAGTCTATATTTAATACCATGCTCTAGGTACCTTTTTTAGACCATACAAAGGTTTCTTTAGTCTGCACACATAATATTCTTCCTCTAACAGCTGAAAACCTTCAGGTTATTTTATGTAGACTTCCTTGTCTAGGCTCTCATTCAAGAAAGAAGACTTAACATCCATTTGATAGAATTTGAATTCTTGTAAAAATATAATACTATAAACATTCTTATATCTTCTAATCTAGCAACTGGAGAAAATGCTTCCTCAAAACTTATGCCCTCAACTTGCTCTTATCCTTTGCATAACAATCTTGCCTTATTCCTTGTAATAGTTCCATCCTCATTGAGCTTGTTTCTAAAGACCCACTTTGTACCTATTACATTCTTATTTGAAGGTCTTGGAAATGATTCCCAAGTTTTATTCTTTTCAATTTTGGTCAGTCTTTCTTCCATGAATTTTAGCCAATTTTCATCCTTGCTAGATTTAATATAGCTCTTAGGTTCAATTTTAGACATTAGAGAAAAACTTACATGCTCCTTGTTATTTAAAACTCTTCTCTTGTCTAAAATCCTTCATTCTTATTTCCAATGATCTGCTCTATAGGATGATCCTTTTGAACAAATCTTGTAGGAGGCTTTTCATTTATTTACTCAGCCTCTTCATTATCTATTTCCTCTTGAAAATATGATTCTTCATTACAAATTTCTTTGTTAGGTTTAACATGTTTCAATCCTTCTTCAACCTTAACATTGATGATTTCTACAATCTTATGTAGCATTTTATTGTAACATATGTAGTCTTTTCTTTAGGTGGAATAACCGAGAAATATTCCTTCATCTCATCTTGATTTAAAGCTTCTCAATTTGTCTTCCTTTCTTCTAATGTAGTATTTACTACCAAACACTCTAAAATACTTCACAGAGGCAGGTTTTCCATACCATAGTTCATAGGGATTTTTATCATTGTTCACCTTTAATTGAACTCTGTCTAAGATATATAATATAGTGTATACTAGTTCTCTCTAGTATCCATCAGGTAACATGGCCTCTTTTAGCATTGTTCTATCCATCTCCTTGATTTTCCTATTCTTTCTCTCAACAACTCCATTTTGATATCGATTCCTTGTTTCAAAGTAATGCCTTTTGATTCCATGCTTATCAAAATATTCTATGAACTCATTTGAGGTGAATTCTCCACCTCTATTAGATCTTAAGAATTTAATTTTTCATCTAATTTCATTCTCTACCATGGTCCTAAATATCTTAAATATTTCAAATTCCTAAGAATTATCCTTCAAAAAGGTTTACCCATGTGATTCTTGAGTAATCATCTACAAATAACATGAAGTATCTCTCTCCTTTAGATCTTCTTGTCTTAATAAGACCACAAATATCAATATGAACTAATTCTAGAGGCTTTGTAGTTGCATACTCCTTTGTTTTAAATTTGACCCTTGTCTATTTGCCTTGTTGTCATTCCTTGAAAGTAGTATCTATTGGTTTGGTTATCTTAGGAATGTGTCTAACACAGTTATTTGTGCTCACCTTTACTAGGTTGTCAAAAATGACATGGTCCATTATTTTATGCCATAACCAACTCTCATCAATCTTTCCCATCAGGTAGTTGTTACCGTTCACTTCACTAATATTAAAAGTGTTGATTTTAGTTATTTTCCCTTCTACAACTAATCTTTTATATATCCCTATATTACAACATTTTGCATTAAAATGTGACCTTATAGCTATTGTCACATATTTGGCTGACGCTTAGCAGATTATGTTTCAATCCTTCAACATAAAGGACATCATGTGTAGTAGTTTTCTATCTATGTTCAAGGTTCCTTTACCTGGGATCTTTATTGCAATCTTGTCTCTCAAGCTGACATATCCTTCCTTAATTTTATCAATTTGATGAACTTGCTCTTATCACCAGTCATGTGTTTTTATCAACCACTGTCTATTACCCACAAATTCTATTTCTTAGCATGAAGTGCAGTTTGAGAAATCATAGATTGATTTTTTCACTTTCCACACATCCTTGGGTTTATTATTTGGCCTTTTTTTTCTCCTTTTCAATGACTTGTGAACCTTTGCTCACATTGAGAGGTATGTATTTATTCTTACTTTGTGTTTTTGGTCTTACAAAGTTTGTTCTACATTATTTAGCTATGTGACCAAAATTATTGCAATTATAACATATTATGTTTGTATCTAACAAGGATGCAAATGAATTTATGCTTACAAAATTTGTTCTCCTTTTAGGTACAACTCTATAATCAATAACCCTATGAACCAAATTGATTACAGGTATTACAATAACCATATAAATATGAGGAATACATGTTCATATCATTTCTTTATGCAGGATGAGGATCTCTTCTTAAACTCTGGCTTCTTTAAGTCCCTCTCTTGTGTAACCATCTACATTATCAACCTATGCATTCTACATCTTCCTTGAGTTTGCAGAGATTTTCTCATTTCTCTTTTTCCTCTCTTCAAGATTCTTTTTTCCTTCATCTTTCTTCACATCAAC